>VZTF01005238.1:2926092-2965104 GCA_013397755.1 Cnemophilus loriae
TAACTTTCATGGCCAGATACAGAGAAAAGAGCTTGGCAGCAGCAAAACTCAAAGTGAGCACTGGGGAATGGAGCAAAAGACAGACTGTGGTGCATCTGCTGACAGCAATAACCTGGGACTGGCCTCTCTTTCCCTTCCTTTCTGTCCCCATCCCTCCTTGGCCCACCCTGCTGCGTTCCTGAGCCTCCTGCAGGATTACCAGCCCACCCCAGCAAAAGCTACTGCTCAGGTGTGCCTGCCTCAGGATCTCCCTCAGCAATACACAATTTTTCTTTGAATTTTCAATCTCCATCTCCAGCACTAAAAGCTGCACTGATCTCTAGAGATCCAACTATAGAAACCATCAGCTTTTTCCTTCCCTTCATTGTGCCATTAAATGATTGCTGCCATTATTTACATTCACCAGTACTGAACCAGCAGATAGTTATAAACATACATTAACATCTGCTGCTGCTTTCACACACGTTCTGTAATCTATGTCATCAAGAAACCAGCTGATTCTAGTGTTATAGAAGCATACAAAGTCCTTCACTTTTCCACAACAGTTTTGCTGAATTAGATTTATAGGATAAATTACTTGCCAGTTGAACTCCAAGGATCTCGAGGGAGTTGGGCTCTTTCAATCAGTCACTGATAATGACCAAAATAATCCATGTGTAACGCTCCAAGCTCTAATAAACACTCAGGAATCAGAACAAACATACCTTTCATTTGTTACTCCAATCAAGTTTTCTCCATTGACATCTAAAATCAGGTCCCCAGTGAGCAAACGGCCTTTAAATGAAACCAACAGTGATTGATGAATCAACAAGAAAATGGTGAACATATCGCATTAGATCAGGACTTTTCCTTTCAATTTTATGTGACTTAATGCATTAAACAACTTCATGACTCTTGGCACCTGATCCTAAGTAAGACAGGTAATTGTGATAAGACTAGAAGCTATAAAGCAGTCTTATTAACAACAGAATAGCCACTGAAAATAACTGTTATTTAGCTATTTGTATTATTTACACACAGCATAAATATTTGTGAGACTGGAATTTATATTTCACAGTTGTGGAACTTTTATTTGAATCTTGCTCTTAACATTAATGTAAGTTACCATGTGTAGAAATATCAATGTTTTAGACATTAATAAAGTCAGCTAAAAGATTTTTTAGAACCAATTCTATTTTTTAACCTCCTGAAAATCTCAAGTTTAGGAACTTGAAGTTGATTCAGATTACTTTAAATGATCATTTTGCACAAGACACGATGGAATCGCAAAAAAACCCATACAGAGATCTAGGACAGAAGTCTGTAGCTTAATTATTGCAAACTCCACTGCGTGTAATTTCTTCTTTCCACACTGATCTTAACCACCAGCACATCACCATTAAAAAACACTAATAAAAATTATCAGAACTAATTAAAAATACTAGTTCTAGATAGGGAACCCCACTCTTATACCTTATAAATTAAGTGATTCAGCATCTCAACACTTACTCAGCAGTGCTGAAAGACTGCTAATTGCCTTCACCAGCCATATATAGATTTGAACGCATTTTCAAACCTAAGTGTATTAAAATCTCTTTCCATAAAGGGTCCAAGTTTCATTTCTCTATCTTAAAGTAAGCCAAAACTTCATGGATCCTGACTAAACCGTACTATTTTAAAAATCCTTACCCCCAAAGTAAAATAAAGACTTCTTTTGCCAGCTTTTTATATGCATTGAGTTTGTAGCAAAAAAAGTTAAAATTACTTACTATCTACAGCAGCAACTCCCCCAGGTAGAATCCTCTTTATGAAAATCCCATAATCTTCTGCTGTTTGTGCCCGATAACCCCCAATAATTTTAACTCCTGAACAACAAACAAAAAACAAAATTGAAAAATTGGTTATTCCACCTACTGTGCTAAATGTATTTGCAGCCAAATCCATGAAAGCCAAATAAACTTTCCTGATGCTGGTGTGAGCTGGCAAAGCTCACCAGGTGTTCTTAGGTTTGATTTACTCAGAATAACAGAATGTGCAGTCTTAGTTACCTAATCCATTCTGGCAATCGGAGAAAGAGATGCGGTGAACAGCTCGATTAATTCCATGAGGGCCCATAATCGTCCTAAGGAACAAAATAAAAGTCATTAAATTACAGAAGTGTAGGTAGGGCTGTGTTAACAGAAATTACAGTGACTGTGTTTTCATCTCAGATGCAAACCCAAACCAGTTTTCTCCACTGACAACTTCATATTGTTTGAGCCACCATCTCCCCAGCCAAAAATCAACCTACTCATCACAAATATCCGATGTAAAGGTACAATAAACATACAGAGTTTACCTTCTTTTCCCCCAAAGCATTTCAGGCTGAACTGTGAATCCCATTTTGTATAATAAAGGATTGTGATTAAATATAAACAAAAAAACAAAAACAAAATTCCACAAGATGGCCCACCTTAGCATTAGGAAAGAAAAATATACCGTAAAATCAGTCTTCATCAGGTAATAAATATTTGAACAAAAGCACAGCTAAGCCAGTGCATAAAATTATTTCCTAAGATATCTAAAATATAATTTTGTGGCTGTTTAAGAACATAATCTTTTCCCAAATCTCCTAATTCCTTCACTCAACATTGATTTCTTTCTCTGTTGTAAACAAGGCTTTTTTCCAAACACTTTTGCCTGATGCTCGATTTACCTTCCCACCCCAAGGGAAAACACCAGGACAGCACTTGGAATTGTCAAAGAGGCAGAGGAATATTTTGAAGGCAGTTCATCATGCAAAAGAATTAAAAAAGGATACAAAGTAAAATTAGAGTTTTGAAACCTAAATTTACAGTTTCATCAGACTTATAACCAGCACACTGCTCTGAGAACACAGAGTGTTAAGAATGCCAATAAATCCAGATTACTCTTTACCAGGTTTTATTTTCATTTAGATGAGTTATGGGTAAATAAATGTAAGTTGTATCACAGCTCCTTTGTCCTTTCACTGCACCATTTTTGGAGAAGACTCGGCAGATCTCTTCTAGAAGAGAGCAGAAGCACCACTGAGGTTTTTCTGCTTTGACATACATATTGTTCTACATTAGATAGAGAGTTGCATTTTCTAGAGGGTGCTAGTGAAATGGAACAACAAGAATTCATCAGCAGGGTGGGAAAGAAGATCAAAGTGGAGGACACAGTGACCCAAATCCTTGCACACAACCTAATCCAGCACACAGCCTGAACTCCATGCCTGAAACTGGGTACATCTGCAAAAGCCAGAGTACATCACTAAAAGGTGCTGTGCCACAAGGAAGAGAGAAATCCAGAAGGTCAAAATGTTCTGAAAATTCTAGCACCAGCCAAGAGATCCAGCTTCTAAAGAACATCTGCAGTTCTCTTGGTTTTGCAGAAGAAAACTGGATGAGATTTTTTTATCATGGGATAAGCAGCACTAGCTCTGAAAAGCAACAATTTCCCAAAACCTCATATTTCCAAGTATTTGCAAAACTAGCCTTTGCTTTAGAAAGGCTGGCCACAAGAACAGACCTAATAATTCTAATAACCTTTAGAAACAAAAAGTAAACCTATGCTTCAAGCACTGTATAATTTTCACTGTAGTATTTCTTGAAGTATTTGTTTCATAGGCTAAAAAGAAATAACAAGACTCAGTGAATCTGGTCTGTGTTTGACAGGACTGCACACGACCTTGCCACGGTATGTCAGAGCACATGGTACCCTTTGTAAGGCTAAAAGTGAACCAAACTGCTTTTACTTCATCAAGGCCTGAAAGGAAGAACAAATCCCCAAGTCTGGTATTTCTTTAAGAATACCCTTTGGACAACCTGCTACCCCAGGACAAGAACAGAGTATTTTGCATTACTACCCAGTACTGTCACTGCAATTATCCCACGAATTTGTTTTGAGGCTGAAGGACAGCATACTAGTCATGTTTTGTCCTGACTTGTCTCCATCTTTGAAATCTTTAACAAGGTACACTGATCTTTAAAATAGGCAATTATTCTATCTTTTTCTCTCTTGCCTTTTGCTACTACTGCTATTGGCTTTGCTCTGCCATGCCCTCTCAGCAGTTTTCACATGGCAGTTTTTTTGTTAAAATTAAAAAGCAAGAACAAAAGTTACTTCAACCTCGGACAAACAAACACAGAAGTTTACTTTCATGAAGTCTGAAAAAAATAAACTCTCAGACTTTAAGTCTGAAGCTCAGAGTTCACCAGAAATTGTAGAATCTCTTTATATATACTACCTCTTTATATACTATTATAATCATGAAATATGACAAAATCTAAGAACAGGACAATTAATAGGAAAGGATCTACATTTCCAGAAGTAACAGGCAATACTTCCAAAAGAGAGATCCTAACGAACATAAAATGGATTCTGACGAAGAGGATGCAGAGAATATACAACTAATAATGCACAATGGAGAGGAATAAGATATCTCTGAAACACTGGAACTGTGATGCTGTCACCTACAATCAGAAAGAACTGACACTTTGGACAGACAGCTTTTACAGGGTACTCAGGTCTGTTTATGCTCTAAAGACTAAATCCCTCCAATACATGCAGTTTAAAATTACTTTATAAAATTACTTTATCACATAAAAGTAAAGACAAAGGTTTTCAAATGCCCCAGATTTGTTTAGCATATCACATCTAGCTGACTTTCAGTGTTAGGGGTTTTTTTCCCCATATAGCTTATATCTTCAAGGCAAGCCACTTGTCACAGTTTTAATAAAATAAACAGAGCTTTAACAATTTCATTGTAAAATGACTTGGATTCAGCACCCATCCAACATTTCTTTTATGTCATCACTTTTAATATTCATGAAATGTTAGAATATTTCTCCCAGAGCATTAGAAACATGCTCAACACTATAAATAAGGAAATAAACTCCTAAACCAGTTGGCAGTAGTAACAAAAAATAATTCAATGTTCTTTGCAGACAAAGATGCAAATTAAATAATCAAATGTTGCTACTCAGTTTTTGAGGTCAGGCAAAAGTACTTGTAAGCAAGGTTTTAGCACATAGAGAAGAGAGAGACAAGAGATGAAATAAACAAGCAAAACTCACCAAAACATACACTACAACCTTCTTACACTAAAAAATACTAAACTCAACACTCCAGCTGAAGTCCTGGAATGCTAACAGACTAAGTGTGTAACATTTTGTGTAGATGCTCTAGTAAGGGCAATTAAAATGAACCTGCTTCTATTACTTTTTAGCAGCATATACAAGTTCAACAACTTTGGGTTTTATTTCTTTTAGTACTTATCAGAACATACAGCTCCAGATATTCTTCTGATCTCTATTCCTGAGAAATTATTAGTCATTTATGTGCACAAAGTATTTACCCATGTTTATCAGTGGGAGAATAATACACTTTGCTCACAAAACACACATTACTTGACACACAAAAATCTAAATTATAAACTCTGGCTGTTGATGAAAAGAAGCTGAAAACGCCCACAGCTTCTAAATTATCTTTCCTGTACCTTGCCCAATTACAGACTAGAGCAACGCCCTCAGAAGTGAATGGTTCAGCATACCAGTATAAGAGAGAGAGACCATCAAAACGCTCTGGTTCATCTTCAGCCCCTGGAGAAAGCAAGGACATCCTTCGGCACAGCAGGAAAAACGAGGACAACGCAACCAAAACACGCTGGAGGTTTCCAGTTCAGCTGGATGAAGGTTATGAGCAGGATGATTTCTGCTACCAACTAAAAAACCCAAACACAGAGCTCCAGCTGAGCGTCTCTGCCTGTTTAATCTTCTCTGAAAGCCTCTGCGTCACATGTGCTAATTCACCTAGAGAGGTAACGCTTACTCTTTCTCTCTTTGAAATGGCCATTTAGAGCAACTTTAGACTGGTGAATGCAAAGGAGATTTACTACACTGTGATTAAGCAATCTAGATCCAGCAGCCAAAGGCAAATGAGATGATTAAAAGAAACTTATTTCTTCCTGTTCTTCCAATAATTTATTTACATGGTCCCTGCAAACAAGGTCAAAGGCAGTAACTCATGACCTTTCTAAAGCAATCTTCCTAGCAGACTGGATTATGCACAGCCACACAAAAGGGAAAGCCAACAAAGCGGACTGAAAGTATTAATGAAACAAATGCCATTATGCTATTACTTTTCATTCTCAATCATGGTATTGGCTTGTGCCACGATCTAACTTGGTTTTTAGACTTTCAATATACAGCAATCAAAAGTCAACATAGAACTTGGGTTATATATTTTCTCTAGAAATGGAAGCTGACGTGCTTTTCAGTGAAAGGAAATAAAACTGCCAAATTTATGTCATTACACTGAGAATAATCTAATTGAAAATATCAAATGTATCACCCGTGTTCCCAGAGGTCAGACCCTGCGATAGGAGACTTGGTCTTGCAGAGAGATGCACATTTTCAGAAGTTCTAAGCACCTGACACCAATTTGGTTAACGACCATTTCCTTCCAGGCTTGCCTCAGAAGAAGCACCCCTACTACTCCCCTTCTCTCTAAAAGATCATAACAAGACTGCAGCTTGAACTGAAACCCAACTACCCTGCGCTCACGGAGGGCTGTAAGTAGAAAGGTGAATCCTCTCTAGCCAGGAGCAACCCTGTGAGCAGACAGCATCTGTCAGGTCTGGAGCCGTGGAGCAGGAGGGCCCGGCTATGCCAGGAATGCAAACGCTTATCTCAGGCACTTTTGTTTTTTTTTTAAAGCTAGAGTGACTGTGGTTTCATTAGCTGATAATCCTTCTAAGGAAAGGATCCCTTTGCTGAGAGAAAACGTGCTGAACAGTGTTCAAACAGAGAGAGGTCAGTCCTGAGAGCCTGCAATGCACACACAGAAGGGGCAGAGTGACCCACCGCAGATTAAGGAGCAGATCGGAGATGGAAATGAGAACATAAAGCAGCCTTCCCAGTTCCCAGATTGTGAAAAGCCTCACTGGCACAGCGATCACATCCATTCAGAGATGAAAATTTGCCCCTTTGTAGCCTTTTCTCAATCAGTTCACTCTGCTGGTGTTACTGGCATTACAGAAAAGCCATTGATATTTTAAGCCTCATATCAATTAGATTTGCTCTAGGCAAGGTTACAGAAGATAAAATACCAATAGTTTTTCTCCAACAAAACTACCTGTTTGTTCTTAACACCAGTGGAGTTCAATCTGTGGTATCAATATCAGGAGCATCTGTCAAAATACATCACTCAGACCAACCAGTGTCACATTTTCTGCTATAGAAACCCCCCAGCTAACACACAGCTCAAGGCTCTGCATTTTCCTTGTTAAAAAGCAACAAGTTATTTCTATGACAAACTTCTGAACAATTTAAGCAGATATAAAGTAGTATTAGGCTTATTGCTCTCATTTTATTAGAGTTATTACCAGTAATACATCACTTGTTCAGACAATTGCCTCTCCACCCCTTCTTCAAAGTAAACTGTCCTTTGTTCAGTTTCCTGAACTCACCCCCAAGGCTTCTATCCCTCTTTACCTTCAAATTCTGTTGCTGTGCTGCTTTTAATGAACGACAGCATCACTGCTTCTCTTGCAAGTCCTCTGCCTTTCAAGAACATCCTCAGAGGAACACAAATTACTTTTTACTTCCAGAAAGATCTAGGAAAATTGTAACTCAAAACTCCATGAAATTTAGTATCAACAAGTAAGACTAAATTTTCAAGACTCAATTTAGTATAAATAAGTAAGACTTTCAGTTTTCAATTTTTTCATTTGTTGTTAAGTACGATTCCTTTCCAAACAGCTGTAAAACTATTCCATTCTGGCAACGTTTGTAATTATGACTTGCCTTTCCCAAGGGAAGTTTTGCAATGCTTTAGCAGCTGAGGTGGATTACAGGATAATTTAGCAGATGACAAAAAGATCTGCAGAATCTTTGGAAGTTCGATTCACAAGATCTTTTTTGTTACAAATGAACCAAAGGCCTTTCACAAAACTCTGACACAAATCCATTATGCAACTGTAGCCTTTCAGGTTTTAAGGACCACAGGCAAAGGAATGCTGTATCATATAGCATGGATGAGCACTCCATATGATCCATCCAAACCCACTCATTATTCAAAATACATTTTGCTGATTAGGTTATAAGATTAAAAGAAAACACACGTCATTATATGGCAATTGTTAAGCCTGAAAAAAGCTTGGGCAACATTGTAATTGTGGAAAAGCATGAATGGATTGAGGCTAACCCCTGCATAGAGAAGAAAGGTATGATTTAAAGTTTAAGGAAACCTCAGTTAACATATAACCAAGTCCATTCTTGGAAGCATCAATACCATCTCCCATAAAAAATAAAAGTACAGAAAATGACAGTCTGCCATCAGCATGTAGCTGAAGTGCAGTTATAGGTGCCCTTCCTGCTCATCTCTTATGTGAAAAACCACATCTGGAACACAGTGAGCTAGGAACTACTCACGTAAACTACTCATCTTTCACATGACTAGCAAGCCACAGCTGCCTTAAACATGTACCTTTGCGATCACGTACCCTGAATCTCCATCAGACAAGCAGAGAGTTGGCTTCTTCAGGTCCCAGTAAAAAGCAAGGTAGTTTTTTTAATGTTTTGTGGTTTTGCTTTTCAAAACAATCAAGTTATTTATGAGGCGGCATAATTCTAAATCTATGCTAAATTGTTTTATTATTCCTCTGAATATGCTTTGCTGGATTCTATTGCACAAGAACAGCAAACATGGTAAGTCCAGCAAGAGCTGCCTGTGCCTGGTTTTAATTCTGGTTTTGATGACAGCATTGGCGTGGTTACTTGGCAGTTTGGGAAGGGTCTGGAGTTACAGTTTTCAATCGTGACTGAATCCATGTTTGATACTTAGAATCTGATCCAACTCTTAAGTGGATAAGATTATGTTTTATAGAATGAATATAATTATTATTTTATATCCCGTGGCTTTGGTAAAAATATGATGGTTCCTAAGTACTACATACAAAATATTAAAGGTATAGACACAGAGTATTCTGGAAAAGTAATGCATTGTAATACAAAATCTCCATACCATGTCTTATGCTACTGCAGGTACCCCAGATGTACACTGAAGTGATCTACTATATACAAGTATGTTTTCGTAGTTCAGAAGCATTAAACTAAGAAATCTACATGCAGGGTTTTATCTCTACAAAACTAGTCCTAACCAAGTGCTGATTAATTTAATTAAAAGCTTAAGGGACAATTCCTCCCTTAATGTGTAAATTCACTGGTGTTGGTGTCAGCTCTTCTACGATGATACTGCAGACTGCTTCAATACCAAAGTTATTTTCCTGTAAGACTTCATCAAGACAAGATCCTACCAATGAAACTGCAAGAATTTTCATATTATAATCCAGTAATTGTATTTCTGCATCTAGGGAAAAAAAGTACTTACTCCTTCTCTGTATTTGTGAGGGGATCTGTACTCGACATCTTCTTAGAAGCACTATTAAAATAAAAGTTCAAAATGAAGAGTTCTGACACTTGAAGAACAGGCTCCCATCCAGGATCAAAACTGCTGAAAAAAAAAAGGAGAAACCACTTTCTGAAATTTGCATGGCCATGTTTATTTTCAGACACTGAAAAGAATCTTATTTATTACTGACTAGTTGAAATCAAACTGGAAGAAGACAACTGCCAAGACAAAATGGATACAATTCACTGCTGAAAACAGTTAACAACTTGGACTTTGCTGTAGTAGTACCAAAATATTTCACATCCTAATTTCCTCTTCATTTATAAGGTAGAAATTAGGGTAAACCTGAATTCCTTGTGGTTAAAATCTTCTAAAAAAGGAAAGAACAGATTGCAATTCTAAGATGCTGTAATGTAACTGCTGAAGGCAAAGACAATCTCTTTCTTTTTTTTCCATTGAAAGTTACTTAGAAAACATTGCTTGGAACATGATAAGGTGTTTCGTATGTCTTGTTTTCTCATGTTTTTTTAACTTACTCTCTGGTATTTAGTGTCTCTGAACTTCTCATGTGAAGTACATAGAACAGGCCAAAACATACAAAATGGGCTTACACACCACTAATGCAGCAAAAACCCCCAGAAATTCATACTGTATTTTTATCAGTACATACAACAGGTTGACAGGAAATACAACCCTGGATGTACCGAACTATAATCACTTCAAAAACTGCTACAAAACCATTAATGCAAAAAATATCTGTTTGTATCAGTAGTAACAAATCTTCCTGACCTTGTGAGGTGCTCAGCTGAACCCTCACATGCCACAGTCCAGAACAGGAATTATTTCCATGGCAAGGGGGACAAGGAACTCTCCCAACACACAGGCAAAGATGGCATAGGTGCTCCTGGCACCAGTGTCACACCACAAACCCTGGCCAAGATACAGCAGAATCCCCAGATGCAGTGTCAGCCTCACAAAACCACACTGATTCCTGCATGTCCGAATTTCTTGTGTGCAACAGATGTTACATCCACTTTGGGATACCACAAATGCTCCTGCAGTAAACATTTTCAGGTTTTGCTCGCTAAAGGACCAAAAAAACAGTCATCTGAACACAGTGGAAGTACCACAGTATGGCTACACTGAGCCTTTACCATTCTCTTATTCAACATGGAAAATGAAGCAGTACCAGGAGCTGCCAGTCCTTGTGTGATTCACGTTATGGAACCACCACAGGAGAAGACAAGCACAGCTCCGAAGCAGTAAATTCAAGTATTGCTACAGCAAATTTTACTACAGTGCATGGCACCAGCCGTGTGAAAAAAACTACTGTTTGTGTATTTGCCTGACTTTGCCCGTCCTGAGGTTAATGCTGTTTACAAACTGCGCTCCCTACCTTTGCAGCGTGTCAGTATCTGTGCCTGAACAAAACCAAATCCCTAGAAATGAAAATAACGTGAAACAAAGCACCGGGGGAAAAGGAACAACCAAGCAACCGGTGTCAAGTGTCCACAAAAGGGGAAACACTGCACGGCACCGGAAGGACCACCCGGAGTAGCCCCGCGCCCGTCCTGGGGCCGCAGCGCGGAACCTGAGGGATAAGCAGAGATCTGCGGGACCCAGGTCATCCCGCAGTACCCAGCTACCAGGTACCGCCGGTGCGGCGTACCTGCGGGACAACCACCCCTCCCGGTGACCCCGCGCCCTGCCGGCCTTTCGGTGCCACTCCCGCCCAGCACAGCCCGCTCAGGGCGGGACCGGGAGCGCGGAACCCCGCCGGCCTGGGGGCTGCTCCAGTTACCTCGTACACAACCCGTGCCCGAGCCGTCCCGCTGGCGAGCGAGGAGGGGGCAACCACCGGCGGCTCCGCCGGGACCCCCGCGCTCACCGCGCTCTGAGGGGGCGCGGCGGGCGATGATGCGATGGCGGCTCGGCCCACCCTCTCCCGCTACCTTCCCTCCTCCGCTCCCGCCCCGTTCCCACCTCCGTCCCGCCCCGTTCCCCGCCCCGTTCGCTGGCCGCCTGTCCCGAGAGCCCCCGCGCTGGGGCCATGGCGCTGTGCGGGCGGGGCTGGGCGCGCTGTGCCCGCGGGCTGCGGCTCGGGGCTTTGCCCCGGCCCGGGCTCTGCGGAACCCGCGGCGTGCGCGGCTCCAACCCCTTCACCCGGCAGCAGGAGGAGGAGTGGCGGCGCCGGAACCGCTCGGCCGTGGGCTACATCGCGGCGGCGGCCGTGGGCATGGTGGGGCTGTCGTACGCTGCCGTGCCGCTCTACCGCCTCTNCTCTACCGCCTCTACTGCCAGGTACGGGGGGCCCGCGGCCGGCGCCGGTTCCGCGGGCGCGGGGCCCTCACTGCCCTTCCCTGACAGGCCACGGGGCTCGGCGGGACGGCGGGCGCGGGACGCGGCGCGGAGCGGATCGAGCGCATGGAGCCCGTGCGGGACCGGGTCATCAGGGTCACGTTCAACGCCGACACGCACGCCAGCATCCAGTGGAACTTCAAACCGCAGCAGAGCGAGATCTACGTGAGTCACCGCCCTCCCCCCGCGCACAGCCGTGGTCACGGGTGGAAGCGGCCTTTAAGCTGCCCCCGTCCGACCGTGCACCCGGCCCTGCCAGTGTGACCACTCAACCACAGCACCCAGCGCCGGGTCCGGACGCCTCTTGAGCAGCTCCTGGGATGGTGACTCCAGCACCTCCCTGGGCAGCTCTGTCCACAGCAACAGTGAAAAATTTTTCTAATATGTAATGGGAATCTGCCCTGTCTAATCTCAAGGCCATTTCCTGTGGTCCTCGCCGTGCAGGCATGGCAGAAGAGCCCGATCCCCGCCTCAGTACACGCCCCTGTCAGCAGCTCTAGGGAGCAGTCATGTTCCCCCTGAGCCTCCTCTTCTCAGCTCCCTCAGCTGTTCTTCATAAGACATGTTTTCTAGAACTTTCACCAGCTTTGTTGCCCTTTGCTCCAGCACGTCAGTGTCCTTTTTACAGGACGTTGTGTATAGTTGCCCCTCTGCCACCCCATTAAGCTATCAAAAAAGTTATTGAAACTATATTTATGTATACACTTTGTCGTATATAGACCACATACACATGGTATATACACTGTAAAAGTGTATATGTATACTTAAAAATATATAGTATAACAGTGTATCTGAACCTGTACTGTTTCTCCTCTTGCCCTATCCTTATAAGAACTTTTTTTTAATATTTTAAAAATAACAAATAGTTTTAACTTTTCTGCTTCAAATCAGTTCTCAAAATAAGGAGTCATGCTTGTTAATAGTTTTTGAGTCCAGTACTGAAAGAATAACCTCAGAAATTAAAAGCACACCATATATAACTCTGCTTATTAAAAAAGCTCTGTGTGCTGCTGAACTGCTGAGAATAATAGAAAACTCAGGCAAAATGAGTAAGATTAAAAATGCATAGAACAGTATTGAAGCTTTTAATTTTGAATATGGGTGAATTGCATGTAATCAAAGATATTTGTTAAATAACCAATTTGAAACAGCAAAAGAGAAAATTAATTCTAGATGAAGGTTAAGGAACTTGGTTTGAAGGGTGGAGGGCTGCAGTGGATTTAAAAAAAAAAAAAAATCACTGTACAATTATGTTACACAGGTGGTACCAGGAGAGACTGCACTGGCATTTTATAAAGCAAAAAATCCTACTGACAAACCAGTAATTGGAATCTCCACCTACAACGTTGTCCCCTTTGAAGCAGGACAGTATTTCAATAAAATACAAGTAAGTGTGAACAAAGCAAAGATTGCATTTTCCTTTACATGAACGAAAACAGTTACCCATAAATTAACTCTTTCATTTTAATCCTGGACACCATTCTTCGTATGCCAACATTTTAAGAAAATACCTTGATTTTTTTAAACGATGAAGTGCATCAATTCATTCTTAGCCTTACTGCCCTCACCCCAAGCTGTTCATCCCATCAGGGTGGCTCCAAAATCTGTGTTATTTAGTACTACTCTGAGGGCAGGCGGAATGATGTGAGCTGGCCTGGCCCCTTGACACCTTTACACACTTCATTAAAAGCTAATTTATTTTTTCCTATAGCACCACAATAACAGAATTGCTGTCTTGTTGCTCATCTTACTGATTCTTCTCAGGATTTTAGGGGTGTACAGAGAATGGGAGTTTATTTTAAACCATGAAGATTCCTCTCATGTTGACAGAGATAAAATTTATCATCACTATTGTTGTCTAATTGTGGATTTTTTTTCCCTCCCCCCTGCAGTGTTTTTGTTTTGAAGAACAGAGGCTAAATCCTCAGGAGGAAGTGGACATGCCTGTCTTTTTCTACATTGACCCAGAGTTTGCAGAGGACCCTAAAATGGCTAAAGTTGATTTGATCACCCTCTCTTACACCTTCTTTGAAGCAAAGGAGGGACAGAAGTTGCCACTTCCTGGGTATCAGTAATGGGCCTTCTCTACAAAATGTGGCGTCTCCTACATCTGAGTGACAGTTTTGAGGCCATTTGTCCTTGGAAGAAAAAACTGCTGGAGTACTGTGCAGTATGAAATGATATTATTAAACCACCATGGGCACGTGCTGTTATGAAAGTATATGTATATATATATTTTTTGGAAACCAACTTAATGTATCCCTGTTTCTTAGGGATAGTATTTCTTCATCAGACAGTGGAAGGGAACACACTGTTCCTGAAATAGAGAGGGTTGTCTCAGGCCATCTTATTGTAAGATGTTATCTGAATACTGCAAGGCGAATTTTTAAACCAATGTATAAATTAAGATCTTCATTTAAATACAGAAAAAAAAATCAGTTGATTAAGCATCTAAAATTCCATTACTGGCTCCGGAAAATAACTTGCATGTTAAGTTACTTTAGAAAAAGGTAAACCCAGATAATAAATTCAGGTAATTTCATAACTAAACAAAGTTAGACTGTATTTCTGTGTAAGCCTCCCTGGCACAGGAGGATATGATGATTCAGAAGGTGGTGCACCCTCTCATGTTATTACTGAATCAGTAGTTCATTTGGTAAGAGCAGGCTGCTCTAAAACTGTTATCATGAGAACAGTAATTTAAGCGTAAGCACATCAGATCTGTGGGATGGTTTCCGTTTGGAAACACCATCTTATTTCCGTGTTGTGTCTCACTCGTTTGAAGCATCTGTGCTAATGAGTGCTCTTTGCCTCTGCAGAGGGCTGTACTCTGGGCACCTCCACAAGAAACTAGCGTGGCTTGTGTGTGCCCTGCTTGAGGGGAGGGCAGTGTGTAAACAACTGCTCTGAACTGCAGCTAAATGAACAGCATAGGAGTCTCCTCAAAACCCAAAATCAGCTCATTCGGAGGCTGAGTTGGCCAGAGCCTGCCCAGCAGTGCAGCAGCTCTTCAGGGGACTCTCTGTTTACCATCAGAACACGTAAGCCTGTATTTATGTAACTTTTGGTCATTATCTGTGGGGTAGGTCTAATAACACTTTATCACTGCCTTGCAAACCAGGAGCAAGTTGCAGAGCAAGTTCAAGTAACCTGCTCATTTTCAGACAGAAATTAGTATCAGCCAGTATCTCTTCTGCTGGGCCAAATCTTTCTACCCGTTCCAGCAAAGAAGATCTAATAAAGTAAGGCTAATGTTGGTTAGCTTGGCCTGCGAAAAGGCAATGGGTACTTCAGAAATAACTTCCAGTTACTTTAGTCTCAATTATATTTGCATACAGTAATTCAAAAAGTGCTTTTTTGAAAATAAATGAATGCTACCTTTAATATGCATTATTGTACCAATTACTTGTGTTGGTTAAACAGATTCTGGATGACATACGGGCCTTCACCGTATATTAAAGATTGAAAACTTTTCATTCTTTCATCTCTCTAATGCATTTTATCCAGCAGAACATGTGAAGCCCACACAAGTGAAATACATCTGTATGAAGATAGCAGCAAACTTTTTAATTCCAGTATGCTTCAGGAAAAAAAAGTAACATCAAGACAAATCTTTGAATCCAGGCTAGGGGGAAAAAAAATCTTACCTCAGTTGTCTTTAGTCCATTGTCCTTCTGAAAGATGAACTGATTATGGCAGTTCTCCACCCACTGCTTTATTCTGGCCACGTTCTTTAGAAGAAAAGGAATATCCCCTTGGCAAGTGGCAATTCTATAAAAATGTGGGTTCTCCCCCTGAGTTTGAAAGCCCAGATTTGCACAGATACTGAGCAGATTCCCTCTACAACACAGGCATAACACAGGCTCTAACCTTGGTAATTAGCAAATTCCCTTCCACCTATCTGTGACCATTGTGCTGCTTTAAACACAGAGGTTCCGTCAGCAATCACCCATTATGGATTACACTGGAACGGCCCAGTTTGATTTGTTACCCTTCACTGTGGGAGTTCTGCCAATACAACTCAGCTGTAGGGGAAAAATTAAAAAATCAATCCACCTCAAATCCTATTTTCCGCTGTTTTCTCAGGCTGCTGTCCAGACCACTGCAAATATGCAAGAAAAATTAGAGTAAAGCAACTCACCTTTTCACCTCAGCTTACAAAACCCCCTGACTTCTTCAAGGTTGTGTTTTGGATAGAAGCAAGGTGGTGTAATGGTCCTCCAGCAAACTGCACAGATTCACACTAAAACAGTTCCAATGCTACCTACATTTATGTTTCAGGGAATACACAAATAGAGAAAAACTTGGAAGCAATGAGAGTTTACTCCTCAGTAAGCATTTGTTTTTATTTGGAATTTTATGCTACAAAAATTGCAAAAGCAGCTGAGAACTTCTTATCCCTTAAACAGTTAACATAAGGAATGTTTAAAATGCAGTTATTTCACAAAAAATTAGCTTATCTGCTATGAAGATGAACTAAGTTCTCAAATTTTGTATCAGCTATAAATTCAGAGAACTATGCCTGTTAAAGTGCACAGTTTACATTCAGCATTAAAATACATAAGGCACTTTTAAAAAGATAAAACAGTTATTAACAGGATTAAACAACTTAATTAAAGTATATGGATAACTATTGCTCATCTGCATTGTAGATGATTAATTTTTCCTTCACCAGAACAATCTCTGCAGGGCAGGACCATTGAAAGAAATAATTGATCCCCCTCCAATATTTACTGAGTAAATAAAAGCAACAACAAGGACATAGGAACAAGCAGGTTTTTTTCCTGTTCTCTTAATTATGGATGACAGCAATATGTGCCCCAGCTTATGTTCTTCCCAAGACAAAAATCCAACTGTACTGTGGGTTTTTAGGAAGAAAATAAAAAAGGAGAATCTGTGTTAAGGATGTAGGAAAGTAACACTGCATGTCTTCAGACATCTATCAAGGGGCCAAGTTTAGAAAAAAAGTTTATATATCAAAACCCCCTTATAGATTTCTAAGGAGATGAACATAGACAGCAGTGAGACCAAAAGAGAAACTGGATTCTGCAGTTTCTGTGAATGTAATGTCTTTTTTTGTTTACTTGTGCCAAGTGTTATTTCATACACGGGTGAATTTGGAAATCACATTTTAAAGGCCCCCAAAATACTTTAAAATAACCATGCAAGTGACCTTGAAGAACACACAGCTGAACATTTAGGACAAATTGTCAAGATGTAGAGCCAAGTAACTCTTCAACTTGCACACAGCTTAGTAGTCCAACACTAATTATTTGTTGTGTCAAAATGCAAAAGAATTCACTTTTAGTTACAGGAAGCACTGCACATGACCAGCACCAGAGAGTGTTCAGGAAAGGGTTCCACCTCCACCTTCAGTCTGTGTTCTTTTTAACTTCTGCCTTCAGCACAACATCAATTTCTTCATAAATAGCTCTGAAAGAGGAGGAGCAGGGTGACTCCTACATCACATTTCATTTTGACAAAATGCACCAGGGGAATCCCGCCCAAAGTTTACAGTGAAGATCCCCTTGCAGGATGCCCAGGTGTCCATGGAAACAAAGAGCCAACCCTGCTCTGATTGTCTGATTGTACATTTAATGAGGAACCTCTGGACATTGTCACTTTTGATCAAGCAAATTTGGGAACAGGACTGCAAAATGCAAATGGCAAGTGCACCACTGGGCAATTACTGCACTAATTAAAAAAAAACAATGGAAGCTTTGTTGAGATTTCCCTACCTCAGAATTCAGTGGCTCCTTAGAAATAAGTTTTCTATAGATAGCTCAATTTCTTTTTGCAATTTACTGTTAGAAAGGGGAGTTCTGCCATCTGTTAAGTTTTGTATTAGTTTGCTGTCTCACTGCTTTGGCCTTCTGGAGAGACACAGCATCCATTCCCTTTTGTAGTTTATCTATAAATTAAGGATTTTTTCATATGCACTAGAAAAACATTCTTTAAAAAACATGATTGTTGTGAACAGGAATTCCTTTGGTTACCTTGTTCCAGAACTCCCTGTGCTGAAGTTCAATCAGCTTCCTCCAGCAGGACCCTGACCATATTTTCTTCAGCTTTCTGTATCACTGGATAGGATTTTAGTAATTTTGACTCAGCATTACTCCTCCATTTTTACTGATGCCAGTTAATGAGCACACTACAGTTTATTCCTTAATTTGTTATGCCAGAAATATTGGAAGAAAACTTACGAAATGCAACCACTGACATTTCCATCAGTGATGCAGTTGGTCAGTTAACTCAGCCTAAGTAGAGTGGTCTGGTTTTCCTCTCAGCAGAAAAAGCCATTTTGCCTTTGGCACCTCAGAATTTTAAAATTCTATTTTAAAAGTTACTTACTCAGTGGGAGCCAAGGGATCAAATTCCATTATCTCATAGTAATGAGGTGACTGTGACTTGTTCTTTGATGTAGCTGAAGAATAAAGAGAGGGAGACATCCAGATTTCAGTGAGAATGACAAGCATGATTACTGCATGTTTTTTGTGTCTTCCTGAAAGTAGCACATGATCTGCTACGGATTCAGCTGCTTTAAATGCTAAAATGGACAGATGTGTAATAGAATCCACAAGCAATATGACTTTGTCAATGTTTGTTGCTGCTCCTAGTCACCGACAGCCATTACGTAAAGGCCTTAAGTTCTAACAAGAAAATGAAACATGAAAGAGGTGATTTGCAGTATTTATTACCTGCTGGTGATGGTCCATTTGATGGCACAGTCTGTCCAGCCTGCAGATTTATTGGGTTCAAAGGCACTGGGCTTAAAAGAGTCGCCAACTAAGGACATCAAGCAAAACAATGCATAAACAGATTGTTCTATGAGAACTGGTTTGACCTAACTTATATAATTGCTGACTTATCTCTAAACTCTCTGACTACTGCAAGTAAAATTCCAAGGCCAACAGTTAGCAACCCAATTAATCTTCATTCTCCACACAAACTTCAAAGCAACATTTAGTGTTCTATAGCACATTTGTGTCACTTACTTCTGTGTGACTTGTTACACTACGCAGATTCAAACATCTGCTTTTATTTGCAGTTTAAAATAAGGACTGTGCATGTTTGTTTGGGAGCTGCTTCTCATCTTTTCTGTTTCATACTGCCTTCATAACATTACCTCAAAGCCCCTTCATATTCTTTCCATTCCTTCTGTCATGGGTGTTTCTCTGCAGCATGACATTTGTCCTGCACTGTACTTAGGGTTTAAGTGATTTTGTTGGTGGGCTGTGTTTTTGTGGGGTCTTTAGGGTTTTTGGGGGTTTTTTGTATGTTTGTTTTTAATATCTTATTTGAGATAGAAAGTACACCAGAGTAACATCATGGCAACAGGAGGAGATCTCAGCTTGCTTTGCATAGCAACAAATTAAACACAAGTAATAGAGCAAGTGCTTTCTGCAAATTCCCCTGGGATTGTGCTGGACCCAAGGAAACAGGCTTCTACATTAGGATCTGTGGCAGCAAAAGGGGAAAGCTGACCTGGTCATCAAGTAGAATGTTCCCTGAGGTAAGGAGAAGGGCCACAGAAGAGATCTTTGCATCCCACTTGGGACAGCAGTTGGGGTAAATCCAGAAGTTCTCATTTTACAGCTGCCAGACAAGAATGATCATCCTGAACATGAGTATTACTCACATTGCTATATGTGTGTCCAGCTGGGCTGCTTAAACTATTGTTTTGTGCTTCCGCTGCAAATCTAGGAGAGAGCAATACATTGAATGTAAGTAAGAAACGATCAAAACTGTTTATTCTGATTGCTCCATTATTTTTTTGGCTGGTCTATCTTTCATGTGTGTCACAACTGAGAGCAGCATGGGCAGATGGACCAGTGTCCCATGCACAAGAATGATAAGGACACCTCTCCTGTCTTAAACTCTTTTACTGACCTGTTTCATGTTTCTCCCTTTCCCTGCTGAAAGTCAGGTACATTTATGTCTCTTTATGACAAAACAGTGATGCAGGCGTAAGTGTATTTTGAACCCTCTCAAGCAATGTCTAGCACAGAGGGAATTTTCACTTGTTTTACTGGACTAATATGTAAAAGTAGTAAGTCTGTGTTCTCAGAGCTTCCTATATTCATTAGATGAATTACAGAGCACTAATACCCCTAAGGATCTGTTATCCATTCCCAATCCTTGATAAGACACTACTTACAGGGATTGATGAGCTTTTGTAGGAGTTGCTGAATCCAGCTGTGGGTAAATTGATGGATGAGGCCTGGTTTTATCTTCAGGGTGTGCAGATAGGCCATCTGAAATTCAAAGCAGTAATTAATGATAATTTAAACATTATTATGCAAAAGTAGCTACTTGTACTTTGAACACTAAAAGAGTAAAGTTTTTGTTTGGAAGGCCTATAAAGAGCCTGAAATGAATTGCTGTTTATCACATGAAAGGCAAAATTTTAATGACTCTGAAAAGTCTTAGATCCAAGATATTTATCTCTATATTTACAGCATCAGCAGAGCTCTACATGGTAGATACCACTTAAAACTCTTGTCACTATTTGTAAAGGATTAAAATGGAGTTCTAGGCATTTATTCCCAGGGGGACATTCACACCTTTAGCTTTAGTGTATGGACTTCCCTAAAGCGGGAGGAGGAGAGGCTTCTGCAAACAGTAATTCAGGGTACCCGAAGCCAAGTCTTTCTAACACTCCTGAAAAAACTCCTGTTTCTTCCTTCCAAGTCTACAAAACAAGCAACTCCCAGAGTGTTTTACAGGCCTCACTGCACTAGAAAACAGAGCATGTTCTACTGCTCAAGTCTATGTAAAGGGGAAAAAGATTATCGTAAAAAAATTACAGGCAACCTATGGACACATTTCAATTCTCCTTTTAAGAAAATTTAAGCAACATCCTTAAAGTTAAGGAGTATCTTTGTTTTCTTTCTTACAAAGAACTTCTTGATTCCTCCACTAAGCTCTTGTGGGTTTGTTTTAGGGAATCGGAGTGGAAGGGAAAGGGGCATTCACCACTTACTTCCTGAAGGAGACACTGCAGGGTCACTTTGCACCACTGCAGACACAGAAGATGGAGAATCTATGGAGAGGCCAAGTAGATCACTTGAGGGAGCAGATGGCTGTTTCCTGTACAGCTTAATATTTGAAAAAGAATAAGTTATTTTGGGTTTTTCCTCATGTTTTGGTTTTTTGGTGTTTTGGATTTTTTTAAGGAACTTGCATAGTTTTAAACAAACTGCTGTTTTCACAAAATATAAACTTTTAAAATCTTAGTATTAAAAATTGGTAAGTATAAGAGAAGATCAGGACTCTGTGTGTGTGAAATGTAGCTAATGAAACAAAATATGCATTTCAGAAAAGATCAATTTCAAAAAATAAAGAAAACTAGTTCTGAAGTAGAAAATGGAAAGGACTCAATTCTGAACTTGTTTAGATACAGGTTTGATATTTATCTTTTGATCGATCCTGTACAATTCTTCTCATGCTACTTACTTGTGTTAATGAGATTTGATACATACTTAGGAGATTGATTTTTTCCAGTCCCATTTTGGATAGAAAAAAAATCAAAATCACAATAATGTTTCCTGGGACATAGAAAAGAGTTCCCTTCCTTTCTCCTGTGAATGTGTTGGAATTAAAAATATAGCCAGCCAAAGGTTTAATAAAACCACATTTTTGAATCATACAGGTTTGGTAACATCAGATGAAAAATAAATAAATAAAAGGTGATGCATTTTAAACTCAGAGTCTCCTTAATATAAAAATGCACAGACTGCACCATTTGGACAATTAACTAACCCAACAGTGCATCCATCAAGCAAAACCATCCACCTACATAACCAGAATGTAGTAATAGTGGCTTTTCAAGGAAAACAAGATAATCTTCTACCTTTTTTTAATAATTGTCAGCAGTATTTCAGCATTCACAATGCATTTTCATGTTGAGTCCTAGACAACTGCACAATTATGGCTTAGCAGAAGCTGAAACATGTGCAAAACTACTTTGGGCAATATAATTAACAACCATAATTAACAATCGATAAAGGACAGTCATTAAAGATTCGCTACAAGCCATTATTCACAATTCAGAAAAAGCTTTGACTCAGGAAAAAAAGTCAGCAGAAGAAGTGAATTCTCAAAGTGCAACAGTATTTCAGTCTCTAGATCATTAACAGAAAACAAATGAAAAGAACCTATGGTTTCTCATTTTGTGCATGGCAGATAATTGTGCTTAGCTGGAGAGGCAATAAACCAGCATTTGAATAGATTTCTCTCTCATTTTTCTTGCCCAAGCTTCCCTCTTAGATTTGACACTATTTGCTACTTTAGTTACATGAATTTGCATGAAATTCTGCAAGTGAGACTTTAGAAAAATCAGTAAAAGTAGTGTCAGTCTGTTGTCTTCTGTACCTCTCAACTAGAGAACACAATTCTGCATGTATCAGAAGTGTATTTTCCACAAGGAAGAATAAAAGGAATGTTTGCAGTCGTGCAGTTCAGGAGTTCACCCTTATTTACCTCCTCCTGCTCCCGCTGTATCCTCTGGTTCTCCAGGAAACGAACTCTGTTCCGTGAGAACCTGTTGAAGGTGCAGAGTTAAATGTTCATTCTTGTGATGTCCTTCAGAAGAATATGAAACCAGTTATAATCAACTTTTGATTCTCAAAAGACTCCAGAAGCACCAAACGAGCACTCCAGGTGCTGTCTCTGGGGCACTTGTCTCTATATGGGCAATCTGACTCCCATTGCAGGGCTGTGGTCCTGGGATCTCCTACACCAACACCAGCTGGTTTGTTCCTGGCCTCACGTTTGGAGACAGCCATCTGCTTGTTCCTAAACAAAACCAAGGCTGCTCTGACAGTGGTTTGCCTCTGTTCACACCAGGCAGGTAACTATGAACATCCACTGTGCCAAATCCAGCTCCTTCTGACCAGAACGCTCTTCCAGCCGAGCCCCAGGAAGCTGCCTGTCCTCAGAGCTCTGGGCATTCCCTCCCAGGACAAACCACACACCTATTCTGGCACACAGCCCTCTCATTAGTGCAGGCCTTTGCGATAATTTTTTAAAAAATGGAAACAAACAAACAAAAATCTACCTGTATAAATATGTATGTTCTAGGAGTGATAACAGTGCTACTGTGGGTCCAGAGCAGACCCAGGCAGCTGACACTGAGCATTCAGAAGGTCACTGTGTTTCAGCACCAGGAGCCCTGTGTTGTACGGACAGGAGACTGTTTATCCACCTGCATTTGCTATTTAGGGTTACTGTACTAGGGAGGCCCAGGAAAAGAGTATAGATGCATGAAGAAACAGCAGGAAAAAGCCTTTCCAACTGTAAAGCATAAAGTATTTATCTGAATCCAGGAAGAACCAAGAAGCTGCAGAGACACTAGAGGGAGGTACTGTTACACACATGAGCTGTTGGTTGCACAGTGGAGATTGCTCCAGATTAATTTGGATTCTACATTAATAATCAGAAACAGAAAATGCAGCATGACTCATCCTCCAACAACACACACAGTGTGAAACAGATGCAGCTCATTAAAGTCAGCTGGCCCTTTACACACCTCATTGTTCAAAGGGAGATCCAAAGAACAAATCTTCTGGAACACAAAATTAACCAGATACGTTTTTATACTTATGCACTCTAAAGTGCAATGGATCTGCACTCAGGAAGACCTGTTACATACAAACCACAGCATTACATTACTAGAATACAGTAGTTTTCTATCCAAATTAATCACTCTTTCCATCACCATGTCTTTAGTGAGGAATCTGTTGAATTACACCCACAAGCTGCTATTCACAGTTTGAGGTTCCCGGCCTCACCAGTACTGATCACTTGTAACAAAAATGTAAGCCCGTATCTGACTTCAGTGGATTTACACAAAAGCTGAATAAAACTTCTTTTTTTTGCTTATTTAAAGGAAAAACCTCCTAAAGTAAGAAGTGAGCACACAGTTCTTTCAAGGCAGCTGCTGTAAAATCCACCAACACTACAGTAGACAAGATTTAAGAGTAAATGAAAACTTAATGTTGTCATGACTAGGCCCAAAGTTTATGCCTGATACTTAGAAGAATTAGTGATATTTTCAGTGCAGAAGAGGATTAAAAAGAAAAGATGACTAAATTCTATACATTTGCTAAATTTAATAAAGAACAATTGCACTTGATGCATAATGATTCTTAAAACACTTTTTAGCTGTGGACGAGATTAACTGCTTAAGATGGAAGGGTATCTCCTATTAAATCAGAACACTCTCCATGAGTATACTCATGTGATATTTTGGGGAACAACACTGGAATTTTGAGTTGAAAACTAATCTGTTTTGCCAGTCATGCTACCAGTGCCATAACAGACAAATACCCAGGATGTCAACTGGAGTACTGCTGTGCTCTCATGTGTGAAAGAAAGAAACATTTTCTGCTGTAAGACAAGCAGAACAGTGTGTTTCAATCCAGCTGAGAACAAGCAACTCTCCTAAGCGTGCAATGAGGCAGAATGCTGCTCCGTGGCCAGTTCCTGCAGTAAAGCTGTCAAAATTGTTTAGAAAGGAGGACAAGTATTCTTTCCTGGAAGCACAGACACTTAACAGAGATAAGCACCAGCACCAAAAGATTTGTAGCATCTGCTGACAAATTCACTGGACTCTGCCGAAAAGGGATGTCAAATTCCAAATTAGTTTTGTGTGCCTCCATCTGATTTCCTGTCCATGCTGTTAACTTGCTTTACACCACTCTGTTTCCTAACTACTTTCCTGAACAATTTCTGAAGCGTTTAGGAGGCAGCAAATACATAACTTTCTCTTTTTGCAATCATATTTCTTTTCTGAATTTAAGGATAAAATCTGTCTCCATGGGGAGGATCAACACTAGGCATAGTGACCATCTCTCCATTAAGTGCATTTATTCAGGTAGGATTCCAAATGTGAGGAGAGAGGCCCTGCACTTACCTTTCATGTCCCAGGAGGACATTATTCAGATCTTCATTTACTTGTATTAGCTCAATAATTACATCTTCATTCTCCACTGTCACCAGCAATTCCATGATCCTCTCCTGCATCATCCGACAGGTCTTGTACAATTTCTGCCCGAGGCAAGGGAAGGAAAAAAAATTTAAAATCTTAACTATGGTCTCTCAGTATGTCAGTTCTGGAGATGAATGATGAGACACTCAAGCACTGCAGAGTCACAGGTAACTTCCTTAACCTACACAAACCACAGGGGTACCGACCATTGCAAATAGAACAATGTCCACGTCTTTGATCTCTGCAATGCAGGGTCACAACTCCCACCACCACATCACTGCTACCCAACCCCTACCTCTTGACCCACCTTCATTTCTAAAGATATATCTGTCTCTAAAGCCTAAATTACAAATTGCAAAATAACAAAGACCCCTCTGGGTGATGTAGAGCCAATGTGATTTAATCCTGCTTGAAGATGATTAAACTCAGCAGGATACTTGGACGTAATCCTGTTCAACGTCTGCTTGAAGAAAAAATAATATTAGTCTGAAGGTCAGAAGTGCTCTGTGACAAGTCTCAAGCTCCAACTATTCCTTTAAGTGGGAAGTCTGGATAAACAATCTACGGATTTTTGTGAAAGTAACACAAACCTTACAGAATCAGCAGATAGGAGAATTATGAGAGTTTATTAAGCAGCATTTTGCATTATTGCCTGGTGAAGTGGAAGACAGTCTGTTTACATTACTCCCCTCTGCAGACTTTGCATGTTCAAAGAAACAAATTTTTTAGCAACAGGAACTTTAACTCAGCCAACATTTTTTCTCCTTCACACTGCATTTGCAAATGCAGGCTGGCTCTGCTTAAAGAAACAAAAAAAAAAAGAGGGGGAAAGTGACTCTATTTGCACACTACTATTCAGAAATTGCTTTGATATTCAAAGTGATCTGATTTTTCCTCAAAAAAATACAGTATTTCAAGTAAATCAGTTATTTCTGTAAAAAGCAATTTGCACCCCTTTGCTAAATCTGTGTCAGGATTGCAGAGTGCTGTGCTTTTCAGTACTGTATCTTCATGGCCCAGGATAAAACACACAAAAATGTGTTCAGTTTAATGTCTGTAATTACATTTAAAACCTCCCTGACTCCACACTTTACTACTTCATCCACATTTAAAAAAATGTGTATTTCTTATGACTCCATTACACAGGCAAACTGGCTCCTTTTCAAGTGTCAATACTCAACAGAGAAGGAAATTGAGAGACTCATTTTAGGCATAGATTTGCTTGAAAACTGGAGTTTTACAATGATGGAGTAGCAGCTGGAATAACAACCATCAGTGATTCCAATGCATTTGTGCTAATTCTTACCAGCTGCTGACCTGGACCCAAATTCCTGCACATCCATCCACTATCTGTTCACTACATCTATTCACCATCCAGAACAAAAGTTTGTTACTCTTCTTGGCTGATCCTGAGCTATTCTTTAACTACAGTTATTGGTCTGCACATTATTTCCAGTGAAATCTGATATCTTAAGCCTTGTCCAAAACAGGGTGGGGAAAGAGAGGAGCCTGGCCACAAATGAAGATAAAGAACTGTAAAAACATTACATTGATCAAGTTCACCTTGTTACAGTCTTTACTGAGGGACTCCAGGTAATCTGAAGGACTGAAATCAATGTCTCAAACTCAGTCAAAGTCTAAACAAGCAGCTCTTTTAATAAACGATTTTGTTCTGTGACAACAAAAGTCCAATCCAAGCAATCCAGGTAGTGCCACAAACAAAAAGACAACAGTAAACATTGCTTAAGGAACAGGCTGGCCATGCCTGATGTTTTACACCACTCGGTGCACAGAGGAAAAAGAACAGAAAGAACAACAGTGAAAGGAATGAGTTTTCATTCACTCTCCCACATATGGGAACTCCACACCCTGTCCTCAACCTTTTGCCAACAATTTTATTACTGGGAGTGTCAATAAGAATCCACTGGTTTACTGTGGGCAGCTCAATGTGTGCACCTACATACAGAAGCGCCACGGCAGGAGACAGGAAATGAAAGACAAACTTTTTCTGTTTCCCAACCTTGTCACGGACTGGACAGAGGTGGTCAAGCATATTACACCAGTGTATTCTCAACAGCACCCAGTAAGGGTTCATTGCCTTGTGGAAAATTTCTACACTGGGCAGGAGAAGCACACTCAAGGCTTGCAAAAATTAGATCAGTTCTTCAAAACACTTAATGCTGCAAAACTGCCAAAAATGCTTCCTCACTGTAGCAGTTTGGAGGTAAGGTTAGAAACAGAAGGATGTGGTAAAAGCTTTTTAAGTTCTTCCAGACAACACGAAACGGAAAAGCTTCCATTAACATAGGTCACTATTGCAATGCTAAAATAATACTGTACTTTTAATTTCTAAACTGGAAAATACAGCATAAGCACATAGTATCACAGAAGGAACATGTACAGGTTCGCTGGTCGCATCACTGGACTATTGCAATACACTTCCTCCAGGCTACACTTTAAGAGCACATGGATTCCTCTGTAGCACAGCAGGCTCCCAACCTTTGAGGTCACACACAAAGCCAACGCTTCATATTCTTCACTGGCCCTCAGTCTGCCTCTAAGGGATTGGTGATAATAAAGAGAGCTCTGCAAACTCCAGGACGGATACGAGAGCGACACTGTGTCATCATGTATTCTCCCACAAGGCAACTGCCTTCAGCTGGAATGTTCTCGGGGCTGTTTGACAGAACATGCTCCACAGAGAACGCTCCATTATGAAATTCCTTTGCCACTGGAATTCCCTAGAGCTTAAATTTGCATTGCAAGCTGTATTGTCCTTTCCTGACTATTGAGATGTCAAGGGAAGGTGAAGGATATGAAAGAAAGCTGAGCAAAACGAGAGATAGAAACCTGTTGTTGGGTTCCATTTGTCAATCTGAATCCAGATGTTAAAAGACAAGATACAACACTTTAAAAAGCAACTATAACCAAACCAACAGCCTCTATCAATGAATTATCATATACCTGTAAAAGATTCATATCATCCGGATTTTCAGAGCCAGGAACATTCTCTTTCAATATTGATGACATGACTCTCACGTTCATTTTTGCCATATCCAGTTCACTGTACAGTTTCCCAATCTGTTGGAATTCAACAGGAGAATAATGTGTAGGTGAAGAGAGCAAGCAGAATAATTCTTACCTCTAATACACACTTTCTTCCCCATTAGGTATAATATGAACTTAACCAGCATTATCTTACTCTGGTAACACACCATGAAAACAAATGGAATTAGTTCAGCTTTTAAATGTTCAATCAAACTAGGATCCGAGCCCGACAGCACTACTTGTTTTCCTTACAGTTAATCCCTCTCACTGATGTTACTGTTCCTCCTTTTAGTTACATACAGGGCAAGCAGGAATGGAAGAGAACTGTCCTTTCCTTCCTGCTTTTTATAATAACCTCTTCACACAAGCCTTATGTGAAAGGAAGTTTGGCTTTCTCGCTTATCTCTGAACAAGCTTTTATCGATTTGCCTAACAGCACTGTAAGATGTGATTAGATATTCACACACTCGAGTAATAATTCCACAAACCCAAGACCAGGAACCCAGAGCTACACCCTGTGAACTGAGGGTCCCTCCAGTGGCACCAGGCTGCTCAAGTCATGCATTCACGGCACGTTTCAGGTGGACCCACCCTCCCCTAAACCTGCGGTGTTGCACCTGCTCCGGCGTCAACAACAACGTTGGGCCTGTGGGAAGAGGCAGGAAGGAACATTTGGCAGGACTGGCAGAGGATGGGGATGACTTTGCACAAGGCCGGGGTGAAATCTGTGAACACACAAAAAAACCAGAGCTCTGGTTGAACAAAATTGCAGCAGGCATCCTGCTGAGAGAGGAACATCTCTCAGACTACACAACTGGGCAGGAGCTTCCTCATAATCAGTGCTCCCAGGAAATTTGTTGAGCAAGTCCTATTTATGAAAATAATTCTAATGGCTATTTTGTAATGAAATGAGGCTTGGATATCAAATATCTTTAGAAAGGGTTTGCAAGTAAGTTCCATCACAGGACAAAGTGGGAATGGCTCAAGAACAGGCTAGCAAGGAATAATTAAGCCATCTAAGAACAGAGTGCCACTGCAATTTTGCAAGGAAGGACAGTTTGGAATGTGATCACACTTGGAAGCAGTAGAAGGGCTGGTGGGCTGAGTCTGGGTCTCTGCAGAAGGTGAACTACAAAAGCCTCCTGGACTGAAAAGCAGGAACAGTCTGAGAAAGCTTCACCTGCATTGCATCTGAACTGACAGCTAAAAAAAAAATGCAAATGTAAATCCCAGCGGGCACTACACACTACAAACCCTTCACTTCCTGGAGACTGAGGTAAAAACTGTTCAGGTCTGCTGAGACAAACAAAAGGTTTGCCACTGATTTTAATTGGCAAGTACACGAGGTAGACAAAATAATCTTTAATGTACTAGGTGAGGGAAAAAATTACTATCTATTGAGAGCATTCTTCACACAGCTGATCAAACTCAGCAGATCAAACTCAGGATAAATCTGAATTATTCCTGTCTGCACTGATTATAGACATCTAATTCTGTAATTGCAAGATTCCATGCACTGATGGATGGCTTTTACACTGCCCAAAGCTTTTGTGAAAATTCTTCTACAAAAAAGAAATCTAGAAAAAACGGCATTAAACCATGCACTGTATTTTCAGCTGATATACAATGCTCCAACCATACTTCTATTTATTGTCCTAAATGCCACACAATACTACCTATGACATAGGCTTAAATAACACTTACTGTGCAAAGCCAGAGAGATATGCAGACAATAATCTTTTCTTATAGATTTCTACATCTCTCAATTTAATCTTAAAGATAGATGATGCTCATATTCTGAACAGTATGTGTTTTTGTGAAAATCTTACTCATTTTTGTTGAGGCTTTCAGAAGCTGACAAGTTTGGAGCACTAAGCACTCATTTATTTTGAAGTAAACAGCATGCACAGATCTTTGAAAGTCCCAAGACAGAGATGCTTCACTTCTGACAACATATCCATGACTCTTTACTTGGAAATGAAATAAACTACTATACAGGTCAGTTTTCTTTGTTGTTATCTTAGCTGTTATAACTAAAACTGATTCCTGCTCATGTGCTTTAGTAGTTTGGTCATATTCTGCCCTGGAGCATTTAAATAAAAAAACTCAGATCAAACATGCCATCTGTGTCCCATAAAATTAACATATTCCGTTTCTGAAGTGTCCTTGTATATCCTCACCTTAGATCCACCACTTCTGGTGTCAGAGGATGGAAACTCCACTCCTTTCTTCAGCAGTTCTAGGTAAACGTCTTTTACTTCGCTCACATCCACCATCCCTTGAAAACCTCGTGCCCAAATCTGGTTTGGAAGTATCAGGGACAGTAACAGTCACAGAAATGGTCAGTCAGCGGGTCAGACAAATGCTTTTAAAACATGTGGTCCTAAAAGACAGGTCATTCCCTTCTTCCACTCTGGATAACTCTGTTCAGTGCAGCAGGAACCACAACAGCTCCGAAGTTAAGGTTCCCAGGATTTAAACAGACTGCACAATTAAACATTTACCACAGAGCAGAGACACTGTGAACACTCACAGTTTACTCCAGACTCACCATGATAAAGGTCAGGATTTTCTCCTGCATGTCAATGGGCAGGTTATATCTTGGGTTCAGCAGTTTCACCAGCTTGTCTTTGCAGAAATCTTTCTTCACAACTAAGGACTGGAATCTTGGGCCACAGTTCTCCATACACATCTCAAGCAGCTGCACACAAAAAAACCCCTTCTGTTACACAAAGAACAGAGGAAAAAAAAACCTCACAACTTGACAGCTTTCGTTTCTTTTTGTTTAATTTGTTTCAAGGCGTTATGGGGAAGAGTAGGAATGGATATGAACAGATTACTGCTCACTAGAATGCCTGATGAGGTTCCTTCAGGGCAACGGCAGCTCCCTGTGCGCTCTGTTATCCCCGCACAGTTCAAAGGAGCTGTGCCAGCCAGAGTGACACTGTATTTAACAGAGAAGCGTGGTCATGCTTGTTTCTATGTCACCTACTGAACACACGGTACCTTAACAGCAGGGAATCTGCCCATATCTTAAAAAAAACTACTTGTACAGATTCAGCAATAGAATCAATTCACTGCCTAGCACATAGGTACCCTGGTCCGACAGGTTCTGAAGAGCTCTGCAGGAGAAGAAAATCAGATTACTAAATGCCTGTCCTCTAATCTGCCCTGTAAGTGAGAGACTAATGATAAAATAGGAAAGAACGAATTCACCAACTTGGAGCACAATTTCTCCATGCTTTTCAAAGGTCACATTGATTTGAAACAGATGAGCTGAAATGTTCCAATTGTCAGATTCGTCTTCATGAAGGAAGGCTACTTCCAAAACCCTGCTTGAAATGCTTAGAGCAGGATCCCTGCAAGCACCGTGCCTGCCCTATCAAACACAGCACATAATACTTCTCCCTTGTACACCTGGAGGTGGCTGATTACAATTCCCATTTTGCAGAAGAGATGTCAAAAACTGCCATTACATCCCAGTCACCTGGGACTTGACAGGAAACTGGGGTCAATCAGATCAGGAGCAGAAGCAGGAACAGAACTCATCTTGCCTGGCCCAAATCTGAAGATGGATGATGACCCACAGAGGGAAAAATGGTCACTCTTGTGCTTCTTTCTCTTCAACTGTAGCTTCATTTTCCCTCCCAATGTAAGAGGGAAGATACAATGGTGAAAGCAAAGGGCTGACATTAACAAAAGGCTGCAAAATTTCATGTGTTTTGAGACAAAACTTCCCCTGAATCATGTAACTGACAGGACATATTCTCAAAAGGATACACATATTTAAAGGGATGATACTGTGATCTTGATAAAAGTAGGTTAAATATACTTTCCTGTTCAGAGCAGACTACATTTGACTAAGTGAAATCATTTTAGTAACTCATTTTCTAGCCTCAAGACTCGGGATTTTTCTCTCAGTACGATCAGGAACTTACAGGAGAACAGGTTTAAGACCAGAAGAAAATACATTGCCAAAATGAAAACAGGGTAGAACAAAGAGACACTGGCAGACTGCTGTGCAAAAAGCTAACTGAAAAATAATTACAAAAACATCTTGGCTCAAAACATTATTTTTCATAGAGAGTACATGAAACATATGCTAATAAGCCAAGTCATTTGCCTGTGCAGTACTTCAAAGATGGTTTGTGTAAAATATTTTCAACCCAGTGCATGGGAAATTTGTTATACTACTCCCTATTATTAATTCCCTACTTAAGGGACTGAGTATTTGCTCGCTGAATGAAAGTACTGAACTAATGGTCTGGATCCTCCACTCAATTATGCCAGCCCAGCCCACTCACTCAGGGTAAAACTAAGCTGGTATAAGAAAAAAAAGAATTTCACTCAACTATTTTTAACTAATTCATGAACAAGCCACTTTCATGCTAATAACACCTTTCATTAGAATTTCAATATGGGTATTTATTATGCAAATAGGACTCCATAGTCCCAAGCACTTCCACTGGAAGGAGCAGATCCAACCTGACCAAGCCAACCACTGCTCCACACAGCACAATGGAAACTCAACAGAAACATGTTTTAATAATGAAACTGGCAAATTAACTTCAATCAAACCATTAAACTTCCTGTCAATGACAAACAGGATGTGAGAAGTGTTGGAATTGACAGAGCTGCTATGTTCCAGGATAACTGATCCCAGAAATCTGCACTGAGCAAAAAAGGCAAACTGTGTAATCCAAGGCCTCTGGTTTACAGGACTGAATCACAGAACTAGAATGATAAAAGGCATCTACAGAGAAGTGAAGCCAAACTGTGAGGCAGAAACAAAAAAGGGAGAAGTTGGTGAGTATAGCAGAAAGTCAACGATGTTCCTTATCAATAGAGACCTCACTCAGATTTCAGGACTCACTGCTCATCTAAAGCAGCCAGGATTGGTCCATAAAGCCGAGCAATGGGTGCAGCTTGAGGGACACTTGTCAGACCCAAGGTGGCTGCAGGAAATCCCAGATGAACAGTTTGCTTCTTCACATTTCTGACTCAAGGGGAACAAGCCATTAATCCATCTCCAGGATTACACTCCACTGAACACATCCTGACGCCTGTCCAGCTGAGGCTTGGAACTGCAAGATGCTGTTTCCAAGGCCAGCATTTAAACCAAACCAGTACGAGCAGCTCTTTCAGCTGCCACTCACCAATTACAGTGCAGGGGCTGGGTACACTTGATCAAGGTTCAGGATTTCAAAACCACTGAATTTTCAGAAGTCTTGAGTTTTTCAGATTTCACATTTCAAACACTGAGATTTGGATTTCTTTTGCTCCCACTCAACGTCCTCTTTTTTTCTTCTTTGTCAACATATACCATAAAGTATAATAAAATTGAGTAGTACTCTTTTAATTGAGGAGCTGGAGGACTCTCATGCTTTTGTTTTTCAGATCCTCCGCTTTGTGAAATGCTAATTTAACAAACTAAAATCGGAAGGCCACATGTGCCATGCTAAATTTTTTCTGCATCAGAAATATTGCACACGATTCAAAAGAAAAGTGGAAATGTTCTCAGGAAAAAATACTCTTCAAAATGTAATTCTAAGCAATTACAGAATGGCTTATGTTGGATCAAGTTAAAGATCAACTAGTTCCAATTCCCCTGCCATTCACTAGATCAGGTTGCTAAGAGCCCCATCCAACCTGAACTTGAACACTTCCAGGGATGGGGCATCCACAATTTCTCTGGGAAAATGACCTCCTTCAAAATATTTTTTATTTTAAAATAAAATGTAATACAGAGGTGTAACAGTAATTTAATCTTAAATTTCTGCCCACTGCTTTGCAGGAGTGAGAAGGACACATTCAAGAAACAATTTCCCTATGGGCAGTTCAGCACATAAGACCTTACAGATATCAGAACTGGGGCACTGCAGCAAATGCTTTACAAAACCAAGGGAGACCTATGAATACCTATGGAGGCAACTGAACAGCTGTCTCAGTGTTCGTTACATAAACAGAATTTATGTATCTAAAGTCTACCAGTAATAAAAAGTCAAGCAACATACACACAGTCTGCTGGATTCCTGCCTGAAAGTTCTAATCCTCCTCACTCTGATTGCACAACCTCCAGTGCCAGCCCTGATCTCTCGGTGTTATCAAAAGCTGGGCATGAGGCAACTCCACAGCCTGACACAAACACCTCCATCCACGTGACTTCATAGCAACTTCAGCAGCTCAGAGCACCTGAAGCCAAGCCATAGCCAGCACATTACACAGCTGGCACTCAGCCTTCTGCCTCCAAGTAAATAAAGAAGCATCCAAGAGCGAGGAGGAAGAACACACTGTTGAGATTTAACCCATCTCAGTAACAGAATCAGGGCTAACACGTGCAGTCGAGCTGCTTCCATGAAGACTTTCACACTCCACTCTGTGTTTATCCTCTGGGAACAAGCTCCTTAAGCAGCTTCCTTAGAAATACTAAATTCAAGGATATCAAAGGTGAATAGATAGAAGTGGATCAAAGTGCACTTCTAAAGAAATGTGATTTGTAGATCCTTCTTAGTTGTATCTAATGTAGGTAGGAGAGACAATTGGATGTAGAGTCTCAAAAGCTAGAGGACCACATTTACTGTAAGAAACACTGGCACTAACAGTTGATCCAAAAAGAACCCTTATTTTTGCAAAACTCTGGGAGGAAAACAATTTTTAAGAGATGAGAGTTGCACAGGGAGGGAAGGGCTTGTGTTTCAGGAATTGAAAATTATTTCTTTTTTTCCATTTGCAATGAATAGCTGTTGTCATCTAAGCATTTCAAAATGGAAAACAGGAACAATTTCATTAAGGCAATTAAGAAATAAAAACAGAAGATACAGCACATAGGAAGAGTGATGTGGGAAAGGTAAAAGCCACACGTGGCCAGTAAGGAGGAAAGATTTCCCATCAAAGGAAAGATTTCACACATGCTAAAATTATGGCAGTACTGGTAAAAAAAAAGAAAAAGAAAAAGGAAAGAAGCCAGAGGCAAAGGGAGAGAGAGGCAAAGCATAAAAGATCTTATATAAGAACTAAAGCCAGAAAGAGAGAGAGAGTTAGAGGAAAGGCTGGAACTTATTTAAATAAAAAAAGGAAACGAGATTAAGGAATGCAGGGAGAGGAAATCTGCAAACAGAAAACAGCAGCTGGGCCAAGAGGATGCGACTGCCTGGCAGGCAAGTTACAGGTGTGCATGTGAGTGGGTGAGGACAGAGAAAGGGGCTGGAACAGGACAGGAATTGCACTCCCAGCTGAACCTGCTGCACGCTCCATCTGCAATACAATGAGCTTCCAGGTCCGTGTGATAAAGGTCTTCCTTAGATACACCTGGAACAAGATCCTTCTCCCACTTTCACATACTCAGGAGCTAAGCTATAATGTCACCTTGGGAATATCTGCACTGTAAATACCCAAGGAACAGCTCCTAAACCTAAACCCTGGGTTATCAGCAGAGACTGTGTCAGATAATCAGAACAGGACCTCACTGCACAAGGGCTGCAGGAGACAGACCTGATACAGAGATTGCAGCTGCAGTGGAAACCCAGCGTTTCCACTATGCAAACACACAGAACACACAAAAATGTGACTCATGAGACAGTGGAGGAGGAAGCCAGGGAAGAAGTGCGGAAATGGAGTGAGCTCAAGGTCTATATCGACATGTTTAACACAATTATCTGTTGTCGGGAAACACTTGGGCGATTGCTAAGCGACCTACAATTTGGCACTATCCCTCACCCATCTTCTTTAATCACTTCTCAGCACATCTTGATATAGATAATGATTTTGCACAACAAATAGCAAACCCATGAGTAATAGTACTCAAAGTGATGCAGACAGGCCTCTAAAACCTCAAAAAAGGAAATGGTGAAGAAAATACTTTTAGCCAATTAATGAAAGACTAAAATTGTCAAGAACTCAAAATAAAAAAGATATGACTCTTGTCACAGTTGCGCTATTGGTAGTCAAGAGTAATTCAAGTCAGAAACTCAGGACTTAGGGCAGTATTAGAACTTCCTGCATTAACATACTCCAGTAAATCTTAAACTGACTGAAATCACAACACCTCCCCAAACCCCGGGGCAGTTCAGGAACATTGTCAGATTCTAGAGGCCAGGTTATGTCAAGTGAGAATATTCCCAGACACTCTAACCTTTAGCCATAACATCTGAATTTCACACAGCTCACCCTGCCTCTCGCTCCCTTACTTAACTCACCATGGTTACCTTTTCCTTCAAGTTTATCATTTATATGTGATAACGTTTCCTTTTACCAAGCAGGTATCACACATTCCACCACACTGCACACTGTGCTTAGTTTGACTAAGATCAGCACCACAAGGTGAGTAATAGAATGGTCAAATGTAGCTTTTATGTAATATCCTAACCTCCGTGTCTTTCACAAACAGGTGGGGCTCTCACAGAAGGACAGTCAATAGAGCAAGTAAGAACTATACTACTTTTACACAGAACAAGTTAAACATCCCCCCCAAACCAGAATTTGCATCATCCAGGAGTCCATGGAATGCCAGCAAACCATCTGATCTGCACTGTGGCAGTGCTGTACACACAAACAACAAAGACTCAAAACATCCTGGAGAGTTGTGTCAGGGATAATTTGCATGCCACCTTATCGTTTAGACTGTTTGCCTTCTTAGTGTCTAATTAATATAAACATAGCTGTACTTACAGACAAGGTAAGCCTGATCTCCTTGTGGTTACAGTTTTTTGAAAGCTTCTTCTTCAGTGCTTTAACTGCATCTTTAGGCCTGTGACAAGAAATGAAAGAAGAAAAGTTACCAGTGAAGTTTTCTAGTTCATAACTTCATCCAAGAACCAAAAATACCAGCCTGAGATACAGGACCAAATCCACCCCTGTGTTTACACCCACATAAAACCAGAGCAATTGCCTCATTGATTTCAGCAAAATCTCTTCAGCACTGAAGTAGAGCAACAAAGCAGTGAATCAGGTTTGTTACTGCAGACTGTGCATTACTCCAGAGACTTGTGCAGAGAAATAAAGTTATTCTCCTCTGCAAAGTCTGCTCCAAAATGATATTTTTCCACTGTTGTACAATAGAATTACTTATCTAGCTTTTATTGCCATGAAAGGAAATATCAATTGCCAGATGTATCAAGAGTTGACCGGTACTTTTCATGTATGATGCAATTAGAAAATATTCTCCTGGGAGTGCTGTCAGGATTGGGGTGTCATGGATAGGTTCCAGTCTTATAATTGCAGGATGCACTTAATTCATCTGAGTAATTACCATGGATGGATGGACAACCCACTCCAGCCCAGAGACAGGGGCATTTCTAACCCAGCCATTTTCACGTCTATTTATATACACCCCATATCTTTTAACTATCTGTGTAGGAGGAAAAGGGTGGAAGATGGTATCGAGCTTATCACATGTGGGAAGCAGTTTTGCCTCATTAAAATGGACTATCTATAGTGTACAATTATTAGGGCCAGCCCAACGCTCATGATCAACATAAACAAGATGTCCTAATGTCTCTTTAGAATCTCTCTAGAATCTAAGATGGAGCAACAGGCCCAAATACAATGTTTCACTAAGAAAAAAATAAGAAATCTTTCTTGAAAACATTTCAAAGTCAGTAACATTAAGTGGGTGTTTACCATTACTGCATTTCTTAGTTTGAAGTGCTATATTTCATGAGAAGAAAGAAAAAAAAAGAAGACATTTCTCTATTTTTCTTAATCATATGTCATACCCAGGCACATCAGTAGAGCATCAAGTGATGGATGGGAGCACAACAGTAGAGAAAAAGTTTCCCTTGCAGAAAGTTGTACTACAATTCCACTCCAGCTTGCTTCCCTTGCTGAAGCATCTGGAAATGCTCTGGTCAGGAGCTGCATATTGCATTAAAATAACCATCTGCCTAATTAGCTGCAGCAGTTCTGCTGCTCCTACTATCCTGTTACAGACTGTGACTAGTAGTAGCTGTCTAGGAGGAAGTTACAAGGAGCTCCTCTGCAAGCCTAAGCTGTGCACAAGGAGAAGCAGTTTATTAAAAAAAGGCTCTGTTGCATGGAAACTTTACATAAAAACTAACACTGAGGGACAAAGCACGCTGTTGCTCATGGCAATAACCAGAAGGAAGTCATTATTACTGACATTCCAAGCACTAAGAGCCACCGGTGAGAGTGTGGAATCCAAAACAACGAGAGGAAAGAAAAGTAAATACAGAAAAAAAGACACCTGTGCAGAAAGTAAGCCATACCTCATTCTCCTGAAGAAAGCTCTTCAGCTAGTGTTAAAATATGCCACTGCTAGAAGTGAGTTCTCGCAATGCAGCGCTGAAGCGGATCTTACATGAGAACAGGTTTCCTTTTTCCCCCTTTTACAGGTGGAAACAAGGAAGCTCAGAGCAGCAAGTGGCTGAGCAAACCTGCATGTGGCCGTTCAGTGCAAGAGACCACCTCATTCCCGGGAGCCCTGGGTGCACACCTGGATGGGATGAACCCCACTGCACAGGATCCCAGCCCTCGCTTCACCTCTGCTGCGGTGCAGCCTGGCAAAGACACGGCACGGTGGGGAACTCGAAGGCAAAAGCCAAGAGTTTTAAATAGTGCTGTAGGCAGCCAAGTGCTCAAAGCCTTTTTCCGGGTGGGTTTGCAGAGTGCAAGTGTACCCGTTCAGCCTGACGAGCAGCACAGGTTGTACAAAACAGGTCAGACTCAGGTGAGAAAGGTGAACCACCTTTCTCTAGCGTGTGTCTATGGGGAAGAACCTCCAAGCCTAATGCCTAAAAGCCCCGATGGCCCCGCGACAGGCAAAGCTTTTCCTCGGGAACCAAAGCTATGTGTTCCCTGCGCTATTTCGTTTCGGGTCACTTCACATCAGCGCCGTACGCCGGCTGCTCGATGTCGCCCTGCCCTCGAGCGACGCCGGTGCCACCTCCGCGCCCCGCTGCCCCCCGGCCCCGCTCGCTCACCCCTCCTCCGTGGCGTTGATCACGTCGCAGATGTGCATGAACTGTCCCCACTCCTCCGTCTGCAGCGACCCGAGCGTCGCCCGATCTGAAAGGCCAAGGGGAGCCGAGGATCAGCGCCCGGCGGGGACAGAGGGGGCGGCGCGGGGGCACCGCTCGAGGCTACTCACCGACCAGGCTGCCCACGGCGGTGCCGAATGGGTCCCTCGGAGCCTTCCCGAAAGCCATGGCCGCTGCCGGCAGCGTCCCGCGGGCTCTGCGGGGCGCCAGCCCCGGCCCCGCCGCCGG
>VZTF01005241.1:0-13209 GCA_013397755.1 Cnemophilus loriae
CCCTTCCTGCCCCCCAAGCCCCCTCCTCCCATCATCATCGTCCCGGACCCCCCTTCCAACAACGAGGAGCGTCCAGCCCACCTCCTGGAGGACCCCCTGTGCGCGGACGTCATCCTGGTGCTGCAAGAGAAGATCAAAATCTACGCACACAAGATCTACCTCTCCACCTCCTCCTCCAAGTTTTACGACCTGTTCCTCATGGACCTGAGCGAGGAGGACCAGCAGAGCACCGCGGGCGGGCACGGCTTCGGGGTGGCCGTCACCGCGGCCGCCGAGCGGATGCTGCACCAGGAGGAGAGGCACCACGGGCGGGATTTCCTCCTGCGGGCCGCCAGCTTTGACATCTGCGAGAGCGCCGAGGAGGCCGGACCCGGCCAGCGCAAACCGTGCCTTAGAGCCTCCACCAGTGACGGGATCCTGCGGGGCAACCGCTACGAGAACGGCGAGCGCGGGCTGCGGCGGGGCCGGAACCTCTCCTCGTGGAGCCGGGCGTTCACCAGCATCCAGGAGGAGATGGCCGAGGACCCGCTGACCTACAAGTCCAAGCTGATGGTGGTGGTGAAGATGGACGCGTCCATCCAGCCGGGTCCTTTCCGGGCCGTGCTGAAGTACCTGTACACGGGCGAGCTGGACGAGAACGAGCGGGACCTCATGCACATCGCTCACATCGCCGAGCTGCTGGAGGTGTTCGACCTGCGCATGATGGTGGCCAACATCCTCAACAACGAGGCGTTCATGAACCAGGAGATCACCAAAGCCTTCCACGTCCGGAGGACCAACCGGGTGAAGGAATGCCTGGCCAAGGGGACTTTCTCGGGTACGGCTCCAGGAGCAGCAGCCTGGTCCTTGCGGGGGGCTCGCAGGGTGGATGGGGGCTCGGAGCTCCCGGCTTTGCTCCGTGTGTGAGGGGGTGGCCACACCTCCCCCAGGGTTTTTGGTCACGCTTTGCTGTTTGGGGATTTTTATCGCTTTTTTTTCCCCCAAGAAAGTGAGTGTGAAGCCTTTCCCCGGGGTTTCCTGCATCCCAGCTGGCCCGGCAGCTCTGTTTATTTACGGAAGAGCTGCGAAGGCGACTTCCTTCTCTCCCAGCCCAGATTTTCACAGGGTCAGCCTGATTTATGAGGAGCAAGTGCCCTTAGTAGGACTTCCCCGGCTTTCCAGCGAGCACCACGAGCCACCAGCACGAGGTGACATCCCAGGGGGACGTGAATGTCCCAGCCTCCCTCCGGCTGGATTTGTTTGGTGGAGATGGATCCTAATATGGTCAGGCTGTCGCTGTGAGGGACAGCTGTGTGCTGGCCCTTGGCACACCCCTGGGAGAAGCTGCGGAGAGCGGGGCAGGAGATCCTCAGCCTCCCTCCCAGCCCTCCAAGGACTCGAGTTTGGGTGTGACATTTGCTTCCCAGGTTTTCCCCTCGCTGGCAAATGTGTTGTGGAGTGACCTGGGAAAACCCCTCGGAACAGGCAGAGCACTGCTGAGGCTCTTCCCTGAGCTCCTCTGAGCTGGCAGGGAATGCTGGATGAAAAACAGAGATTTTTTTTAGGGAAAAATACAGGATTTGCCAGGCTCTATCCCCTTCCCTCTGCTGTCCCCGGGCCGAGGTGTCTTGTGGCTGAGCCCCAGGTGACAGGGCCGGTCCCAGCAGCCCCCCTGTGCTTGTCCCCAGATGTCACCTTCGTGCTGGATGACGGTGCTATCAGTGCCCACAAGCCCCTGCTCATCTCCAGCTGCGACTGGATGGCCGCGATGTTCGGCGGCCCCTTCGTGGAGAGCTCCACCAACGAGGTGAGGAGAGCTCCCTGGGAGGGCGGCACGGGCGTGGGGACAGCCAGGAGGTGACAATGTGTGTGTGTGGCAGGTGGCACTTCCTCACACCAGCAAGAGCTGCATGCGGGCGGTGCTGGAGTACCTGTACACGGGGCAGTTCAGCTCCAGCCCCGACCTGGACGACATGAAGCTCATCATCCTCGCCAACCGCCTCTGCCTGCCGCACCTGGTGGCTCTCACAGGTGAGCGCAGGTGGCTGCAGCAGGCCAGGGTGACTGTCACCCCGTCCCGGCCGCCCCCTGACGCCGTGTGTCCCCCTGTGCAGAGCAGTACACGGTCACCGGCCTGATGGAGGCGGCGCAGATGATGGTGGACATCGATGGGGACGTGCTCGTGTTCCTGGAGCTGGCTCAGGTAGGGCAGGAGCCTGTGCTGGCCAGGTGACACCCAGAGGGGTCTGGTGGGGCTGGGGGTGACACCCAGAGGGGTCTGGCAGGGCTGGGGGTGACACACAGAGGGGTCTGGCAGGGCTGGGGGTGTTCAAGGTGACACACAGAGGGGTGTGGCAGGGCCGGAGGTGACACACAGAGGGCTCTGGCAGGGCTGGGCGTGACACCCAGAGGGGTCTGGCAGGGCTCGGGGTGCTCCAGGNGGGTGACACCCGGAGGGGTCTGGCAGGGCTGGAGGTGCTCCAGGTGACACACAGAGGAGTCTGGCAGGGCTGGGGGTGACACACAGAGGGGTCTGGCAGCTCCGGGAGCTGGACAGCCAGGTCTGGCCTTGGATGTCCATGGAGAAATGAGGTGAATCGCTGGTGCCGGCCCTTTCCTGGTGGCCCTGAGCTGGTGTCCCATCTTTCCCAGTTCCACTGCGCCTACCAGCTCGCCGACTGGTGCCTGCACCACATCTGCACCAACTACAACAACGTCTGCCGCAAGTTCCCCCGCGACATGAAGGCCATGTCGGGAGGTGAGTGGCAGCCAGGGGGAGGTGACAGAGGGGTCCCGGCGGTCCTGGCACCGCCCTCACCCCGCCTCCGTGTGCCCGCAGAGAACCAGGAGTACTTCGAGAAGCACCGCTGGCCGCCGGTGTGGTACCTGAAGGAGGAGGATCACTACCAGCGGGCGAAGAAGGAGCGGGAGAAGGAAGACTACCTCCACCTCAAACGGCAGCCCAAGAGGCGGTGGCTCTTCTGGAACGCCTCCTCCTCCCCTTCTTCCTCTCCTTCATCGTCGGCAGCCACAGCCTCCTCTTCGTCCTCCTCCTCCTCCTCCTCGGCTGTGGTTTGAAAGCCCGTCCTTGCCCTGGCTCCAGCGTCCCTGGGAGGAGACGGGGAGGAGAAGGAGGAGGAGGAAGGGTGGGATGCCCTGCCCCAGCGCCAGGCGTGCAGCGGCACAAGCCCCGGAGCAGACGGCGGTGGCCGCAGGGGCGGTCCCTGGGGAGGGGCTCGGGGCCAGCCCCGGAGCTCCTGGAGCCCTGCACTCCCCGCGGCAGGACTGGCGGAGCCCGAGCAGCAGGAGAAACTCACGTTTACAGGAGCACGAGGGCTGTGTTGTGGTTTCATTTCGGAATTTTTGTTGGAAATTGGTTTGTTTTCTTTTTTTGGAACATCAGCAGCATGAGGAAGAAGACGAAGAAGAAGAAGAAGAAACACATCCTGCTTCCACTTTGATTTGGAACCAGAAGCTCTGGGATGTGGTTTGGGTGTCTGATGGCATCTCACCACCCAGAGCCACCGTGGGGGTCCTGCCACCCCCTTCGACTCACAGCAGGGTCAGGCACAGGGCAGGGGACCCCGGTCCCCAGATGCCTCCAGGCACTGCAGCATCTCCCCTGCAAGTGGGGTCTGTCCTAATTCAGGGCACGGAGGGGACTGGAGTCCTCTCCTCCCTGTTCTTAACTCTTCGGTTTTGTTTAGACAGAAAACTTAAAGCAAAAAAACCCCAACCCCATCCCAAACCCACTCCCCCTCAACCTGCCACACCAGAAACCAACCCCAAGCCCTCGGCTTGGGATTTTAGCCTGGAAGGCTCCATTGTAATAAATGGTATTTTAAAAGCCCTGCGTGGTCCCTGTGTGTGTGGGAGGAGCAGCTGGACAGGCACGTCCTTGTGCCGGGCTTGGGGTGATGCCATCACCCCCTTCCAGCGCTCCTGGGACGGGCAGGGACAGCGAGGCCTCGCAGGACCCATCCGTCCAAACCACGAGGCAGCTTTTCCATCGGACTGGCTCTGCGTGTCCCACCTGTGTCCCTGCAGGGCTTCGCAGGGCTGCCGGGCAGGGCAGGAGGCACCCAAACCTCCTCTCACCCTCCCCAGCTGGGATGGGGAAAGCTCCTCGGAGCCCATCCCTGCGGAGGCTGCTGCTGGAGGAGCACCCGTGGATGCTCCCGGTGGCGTCCCCTCCACGCTGCTCCTGTTCCCAGGTGGCCTCCTAGAGCACCCTGGAGCCTCTCATCCCGCGTGCCCGCCCTCAGCCTCGGATGCAGGAGCGAGGTGGCTCCTCACCCTCGGTGTGCTCACCCTCGAGCAGGTAGGACCACGACTTTCTCTCCCTTTCGCACAACCCGGGCACCCACCGCTGCTTCCGAGTCCTGTTCGCCTTCCCCGCGCCAGGCCCCGAGCGCTGGCACTGAACCCTGCATGTGCCTGGCTCTGCAGGAGCTCCTGCCCGGCTCTGCGTGCTCGGGGGGCACCGGGGGACCCCCAGGAGAGGCCCCCGGGCACGAACCCTCCGGGCAGCTCAGCGACAGCTCCTGCTCTTCAGCCCGGCCCCGCGCTCTCGGTAAATCCCCTCCGCGGGGCAGGGGCTGGGGAGCAGCTCCAGGGGCGTTTTTGGGGGGCGAGCAGAGCCCTTTCCTCACTAAGCACTGCATGGATTTGCAACGCAGCTACTGCAACACACAGAGCCCTGGCTGGGAGGAGCCGGAGCGCCCCGGGAGCAGCTCCAGGTCAGCGCCGCTGCTCCCGCCCCCGGCGCGAGGGACACGGGGACAGGTGTCACCCCCCTGCTTTGGCACGGGGGCTCGTGGTGTAGGGTAAATAAAAAATAAAGGCCAGGGTGGCTGCTGAGGGCTTTCCCTGGCAGAAGGGACCCTTGGGGACTGGTGGGGACCATTCCTGGCAGGATGCTGGGGTGGCCGAGCATTAATTCCACGGGCTGAGTCCTCAGGGCCACATGGAGCATCTGGTGTCCACCTGGACCTTGGTGTCCACGGGGACCCTGGACCTTGGTGTCCACTGAGACCCTGGACAGGCCCTCACCAGAGTCCTGAGGGGAAAAAAAAAACCAAACCAGATGAGAAAATCAGGAGGATATATTTTTTTTTTTTTTTAAAAAACGTTAACTCTTCCTTCATAAACAGAGAAATGTAAAAAACTGGAAATAGCAAACTGGCTGGGCCAGAGCTCTGTACAAAAACACACGACCACACATAACAAACAAACTGATATTTTTATATAGCTTTTAAGTTAATACATGTAACGTTTATGATTGCTAAATAAATAAGTACAAAACATTCGCTTGCGAACGCAGATTGCTGAAACCTTGGAGGGTGGGGGAGAAGGGGGGGCAGCAGGAGGGGTGCTGAGCACCCTCCCACCACACTGGGGAAGGTCCTGGTGGACTGGGCTGGACTGGGGTGGCAGCTCAAGTAATCCAGTAGTTTTTCCAGCTGATTTTCCAGCTAAGTTGTCCCTGAGCTCTGAGTGAGAGGCACAGTGTTTGAGGAGCCCGTCGGGCTGGGATGGGCAGCGGGTACCCACGGTCACGCTCGGACCTCAGTGCATTCACCCCTCCACGCCGCCCGGGGACACAGGGACAGCACAGCCACCCCACGGCCACGGGAACGGAACCAACCTGGGACCAGCAGGGCCACGAGGGGATTTTTCCCCTCTCCTCAGCTCCGGCGAGACCCCACCTGCAGCTCTGAGGCCTCCGACATCACAAGGGTGTGGAGGTGTTGGAGCAAACCCAGAGGAGGCCACGGAGATGCTCCGAGGGCTGGAGCCCCTCTGGAGCCAGGCCGGGAGAGCTGGGATTGTCCAGCCTGGGCAACAGAAGGCTCTGAGGAGACCTTCAAGCCCCTTCCAGTGCATAAAGGGGCTCCAGGAGAGCTGGAGAGGGACTCTGGACAAGGGCCTGGAGTGCCAGGACACGAGAATGGTTTCAAACAGAATCAGGGTCACATTAGATTAGATATTAGGAAGAACTATTTCCCAACAAGGGTGGGTAAACACTGGCAGAGAGGCTGCCCAGATAAGCTGCCCCATCCTGGGAAACATTCAAGGTCAGGCTGGACGGGGCTTGGAGCAACCTGGTGGAGTGGAAGACGTCCCTGTTCCCGGCAGGGGGCTGGGCTGGGTGACCCCTGCACTGTCCCTTTCCTCAGGCAACCCCAGTGATCATAGTGCAAGTCAATCGTTCCCACTCTCCCCTCCAAGTCCAGTTTCAAACTGGTTCCTATGAGCAAGCAGAACCACCAAAAACACAATTTAGTCCACAGAAAGTAACCCAAGGCCCCAGCTGAGCTTGCAGAACCACCAAGCATGCAGAACGAAGCTTACTCAGAGATGTTCTAGAAGCAGAAGCCATTTCACGACACCAGGAATCCTTTGAGAAACGAGGATGATCCAGTTCAAAAGCGCAGGGATGCCTAAAACCCTGCAAAAAGCCCTTCTCTGCACTGATCCCGAAGATTTCGGGGTAGTACCAGCGCTTCTGAGCGAGATGGTCCCAGAGGCAGCTTGGGATGATGTGAGACTCTTCGCGTTGACCCAGTGAAATCAAGAAACCAGCTCAGATTTCCCGAGGAAGCACCAACGTCGAACCTGTAACTCCAGCAGAGAGGACGCCGAGGCTCGTACTTCACGTGAGGATCAGCTCCTCCTGGCTCAGCTGAACTCTGTGACGGCTTCAAAAGGAGAGGAGCCACAGGAGAGCTACGAACAGCCAAAATTCAAGTGTTCTGGGAGGTATTTCATGGTTTTAGCTTGAAGGAGGGAGGTGCAGCGCCTGCCCTGATCCTTTTCAGCTCGTTTCATACTGAAAATGTCCACTCTGGACCAGCGTGTAGGCGATGTCCTCTGCCACCCCGCCGAGGTGGAGCCGGTCCAGGGTCTCCAGCAGCGTGTTCACAGAGGACTTGGACCCTTCCATACTCAGCCACTTGGAGAGCATCTCGTAGAAGGCGTCGTCCGACATGTCCATGACGATGTCGTTCTCCTCCAGGTCCAGGCTGCGGCCGAATTTCTTCCAGTCCTCCTTGGGGACCTTTTTGGCGAAGATGTAAAAGGTGCGCCGCAGCTCGTTCACTGGAGGGGGAAGGGGACAGCTCAGAGAACGGGGCCGAGCACGGGCAGCTGGGGCAGGAATCTCAGCCCCCAGCACAGCCCCTGGGCCCCAGCACTTACCTTTAAAGGGGCCATTCCCTGTCACTGGAACCAGACGCCTCCTGGGTCTCCCACTCCCACCCAGCGTCGCCTGGAATGAAAATGTCACTCCTGGAATGACGACGTCCTACAGCGCCCACCAAGCCCCAGCACCAACGTGTGATTTATGGGGATTGCAGACCCTCTCCCTCTCTCCCGGGGCTGTTGGGGCAGGAGACCACCACCCATCCCCAGGATATCCGTGTTTCCTGGCTCTGGGATGGCAGCAGGCCCCAAGGTGGGGGAGACAAGAGCTGTGCTTGCTCAGCATCAGCGTTAAATCCTCCGAGGACTGCAACGACTGCAACGAGCAGATTTTGCCATCCTTCACCATCTCCCCGAGTGGTCCAGCCCTGGAAGCCCCCCAGGCTGATCAGATCTCGGCCAAGGATGACGGGGCAGGGGGTGCCATTGACGTACCCCCGTCTCTGTCGCCGTGTGACGCTGCTGGCTCTGTAAGTGCGCGTTGGCGGCGTTGTCCTCTGCCCCCACGTTCACCCTCCCGTACCACGGCAGCTTTCGAAACATGGACCTCTGGTAGAGGAGAAGCACAAACCGTGGTGGTTTGGGAAGGCAGGACCCTGCCATGGATCCAAGGGCGTGGATCTCCTGCTCTCCTCCGAGCTTGGAGGAGCTCTGGGTGAGCACAGCCCTGCCCTACCCTGGGATCTCCACTGGGGAGCCTGGATGTGCCAGCCCTGCCACCAGGGAAGGGTTAATGGCACTGAGGAGAGGGCTGGAAGCACCCAGGGCACTGTCAGAGAGCCTCCTCTGCTTGGCCCAGCTCTACCACAACCCTGCAGGGATGAGCCTCATCCCCCTGCTCCTCCAGCCTTCCCAGCTGGATGAGCCTCATCCCCCTGCTCCTCCAGCCTTCCCAGGAGCTGCTGGCCACGTGGGGAGCAGAGGGCATGGGGGACCTCACCCCAGCCCCACAAACAGAGCCATCTCCCCCCTGCCATCCCGGGAACTCACCACCATTTCAGAGGGCCTCCTGCTCGAGGGTCTCCGATCCCCTGGAAGGTGGAAACAGTGCTGTGATCCCTCTTCCCCCAGGCAGGGCCCTCTTCCCACCCAGCCCACACCAGAGCAGAGCCCCTGGCCAAGGTGGGTGCTCTGGGGGTCCCTCTTCCCACCCAGCCCCCGGCCAAGGTGGGTGCTCCGGGGGTCCCTCTTCCCACCCAGCCCCCGGCCAAGGTGGGTGCTCTGGGGGTCCCTCTTCCCACCCAGCCCCCGGCCAAGGTGGGTGCTCCGGGGGTCCCTCTTCCCACCCAGCCCCCGGCCAAGGTGGGTGCTCTGGGGGTCCCCTGCACCCACCTGGGGAGCTGCAGCAGTGCTTCCAGATGCAGAACACCATCACAAACAGGATCACAGCCCCCGGGATGATGGCCCAGAGGTCTGAAGCAGACAAAACACGGGTGTGGGCAGCTGCTCCTGCTTCACCCTCAGCAGCCGCTCCCAGCCCCATCCCTCAGCCCGTCTTCCCTCCCCCACTCACAGGCGGTGCCGGTGTCCGTGGCAGGACCGCACTGGAGGTCACTGTGAGGTGTGCAGGGTTTCAGCACCACTTGACCCTCGGGACACCTGCGAAAGGGGGAGACAAGGAGGGCTCAGCAGCCGCAGCTGCAGCACGGGTCCCACAGGAGCCACCGCGGCACCCGACCCACCTGGGCCGGCACTTCTGGCACATCTCGCAGGGGTGGTCCGGGGGGCAGAAGGTGCCGTTCCTGCAGGCACACTCCGTGTTCCTGACGGGCTGGCAGTGACTCAGCTCCACCTGATCTGCGGGACAGAGGGGACACGGCTCAATCCCGGCTCCTCCGCTCCCACCCCAGCCGAGCCGCAGGTCCGGCGAGGACCAAGCCCCTCCCTGCTGTTGAGTGCCAGCCTTTCCTGCCCCACAGCTGCCCGTACCAAGGGAAAAGCCGTGCCTGGATCAAACTCCACCAGCAGCTTCCAGTGCTGCTGGGAGCCTCGTCCTCCTGCTCCGTGCGGAGGTCTCGTGTCCAAGCTTTGCACCAGGGACGTGGCCTTTAGCAGATGTAGGTCTGGCACAGATTCCAGCCCCCGCCACTCTCTGGGGACGCTGCAGGTGACGCTGTGCTCTTAGGGAGCTCAGCTGGACCCAGCCTGAGCCATCAGCCCTGCTCCCCCCCAGCTCGTACCTTCCCTGCACTTCCAGCAGTCCCGGCACCACTGGAAGGCGTTCGGATATTCCATGTACTCCCCGTGTCTACAGGGCTCGCACCTGCCGGAGCTGTTTTGTTCTTTACACTCTTCTGCAACGAAGGTGCCTGAAGAGAAAGGGCAACTCTGAACACACAGGGAAGGGGCTGGAGCCCCAGGAGAGGCTCAGGGAGCTGGGAAAGGGGCTCAGCCTGGAGAAAAGGAGGCTCAGGGGGGACCTTGTGGCTCTGCACAACTCCCTGACAGGAGGGGGCAGCCGGGGGGGTCGGGCTCTGCTCCCAAGAAACAGGGACAGGGGGAGAGGGAACGGCCTCAGACTGGGCCAGGGGAGGCTCAGGGTGGACACCAGCAGGAATTTCTCCATGGAAAGGGCGGTCAGGCCTCGGCAGGGGCTGCCCAGGGAGGTTTGGAGTCCCCATCCCTGGAGGTGTCCGAGGAACACCTGGAGGGGGCACTGAGTGACAAGGTGGGGATCGGGCACAGGTTGGACTCGGTGGCCTTGCAGGGCTCTTCCAACCTGAAGGATTCTGTGGTTCCACCACCAGCGAAGCTCAGAGGCAAATGAGGAGCCAACAAAAGGCAAATATTCCCCTAATGAGTGCTCAGATCCGTGACGGTGGAGCAGGGCAGAGCTGGAGCTCTGCTGCCCCTCAGGAGGAGCGAGGACACAGAACAGGAGCACAGAGAGGCTGCAGAGGTGGCATCAGTGCTGAGACCATCTCACCTGCAGGGCACTTCTGGCAAGAGACACCGTGACCATTCACGTAGTAACCATCTTTCCCTCCCCAGCTTGGATCCAAGGGATCCGAGCTGTGCGTCCTCCTCAGGGTGACAGCACTGGTTCCCAAAGCGGCCGCCTGTCAAAAAATACAGAAAAACTCGGGTTAAAAACCACCCCAATCCACGGGGCAAGGGGAGAAAGGGGAGGGCGAGAGCTGCTGTGCCCAGCGAAGCGGGAGAGGAGCTCTGGGATGGCTCAGAGCCCCCGGAGCCAGAGGCCAAACCCTCCCTTGCCTCAGGCAAAGGCCCTTCCCACAAACCAGGGCCGGTTTTTCCTTGGCAAAGCCTCCGGAGGCGGTCTGGAGGTTCGCAGGGGAATTCCGGGTGCCAGGTTTTTTATCAGCAAGGCAAAGAGTCGCTAACGACCCCTTTTCCTTCCCCAATTTCTGAGCGCACCAACAGCCCCGAATGGAAGGGAAGAGCCGGGAAGAGGAACGGGTTTGCGGGAGGAAACCGGCCCCGGGTCAAGGCTGGAAGGTGGCTCCGGTGCCCACAAGAAACCCCTGGGTTGCTGCTCTGGGCTCCCAGGGGACGGCACGGCCTCGTGCTCCTGCGTTATCCCTGTTATCCTGCTGCGGATCAGGAAGAAAAGTCACATTTCCGCCAGCTCTCCACGCCCTTTTTCTGCTGCCTCAGCTCCTTCCGCCCTGGCCGGGTCACTCCAGGGGGACGATGCTCAGCAGGAACGGCCATTTGGCCCCTCAGGCTTCGGGGGGTTTTTGGGCACCTCAGTGTCCCCAGCGGGGACGATGCCACGGGCCCCTGAGCCAGCACAGAGCCGCTCCGTGGGTATCCATGGATGTAAACCTGCCCCCACCTCCAGCGGGGTGGCAGGGAGTGACATGGCACAACACTCACGGGCTGCAGGAGACACTTCCCCCTCCCTAGCACCGAGGGTAAAGTCTGCCCTTAAAAGCAAATATTTCTGCCGTGAGTCAGAAGCTGCCTGGACTGGCTGGAACAATGGAGACGCCGCGCTGTCCCCTGGCCACAGCAGCGGTCGCCGCCTCCTCGCCGGACACTTCTCGCGCCAGGACAAGGCCAAACTGGCTGCAGCAGGTCGGGGATGGTCACGGGGCTGCGGAGGGTGACACAGAGCCACAAAGCCACCACCGACACCGGCCAGGCCACAGCCCCGCCACGACCACGGCACAGAGCCCCCGAGCGGGGCCAGCTCCAGACCCCGACTTGGAGGGATCAAATCCATGTCCCTCCAATGCCTCCTGGCTCCACATCTCCCAGGATCTGGCTGTGCTCCTCTTTCTCCAGCTAGGAACCGTTGGCAAGTTTGTGAAGTGCTTTTTTTATCCACTCGAGGAGCTCCAGACACAACGGCTTCACCCACTCGGGTCTAGGAAGCGCTGGGAGTGAAGGGACCTTTTGTCCCACTTCCATGGGGGAAAAAAAAATCCATGTTTGTTCCCCACCTGAACTCTGCCACGCTGTGAGGGTGAGCACAGCGACACCGCAGCGTTTTGTGCAGCCAGGAAAGGCCCCTCAGCCACGGGATTTCACTGCTTTGCAGGGAGCAGCAACAAGTGCACGATAAGGTTTATCAGCCCGCAGCACCCTGCTGCCATCCCTGACCAAACCGTCAGTTGGAGAAGCCAGCACGGTGGAATTCGGGATTTTTCACCCACAGTAAACAACCCAAGAAAGCCTGAAGGCAGAGGAATTAGAGGCACAGGAATCCCCCATCAGCTAAAGGCCTCTTCCTTCCGGGGGATCAAGCCCGGAGAAAAACCTCGGGGAAGCATCAAGCTTTGAACTTTCTCTTCTTCCACCCCCAAACTGTTTTTCTCCTGAGGTGACCCCAAAAGGAGCTGGAGCCGAGGAGAGACCCCCTCACTGAACTGCCGACACGAATGTGGGTGAGACACACCCCACAGCCGCTGACAGCAGCAAGGGAGAACCAGGAATGAAAAAGCTGCCGGGCAGACACCTGATGTCATCTGCTCTAAGGACACGGGGCTGACGCAGGCAGGGATTTTCCCTCGGAATTCCCGCACGTGGAATTTGAGCTCCAGCAAACTCAGAGATCCAGCACATTCATCCCAAGAAACCCGTGGCCTGTGTCCAGGCCACGACGCAAGAGAGAGAGGACATCCGACGCAATATCGTACGACCATGACATGTGAATCATCACCCCGAGCAGCTCCCCTCCCCTTTTATTAAAAAAAGGGGATAAAAAGTAAAAAACCAAGGCTTTTACGGGCGTGCCCGTAGGTGATGGGTTTAGTAAGGCTTGACTTTATCAGGCCAGTCTAAATAAACTCTGCTAAACAATGCAGGGAAGAAACTGGATGAGAAGCTCTCACTAAAAACCTGTTCTGGGCAGTGCTGATGTAATTCCAGTGCAGGAGCAGCATCCGCCGGACTCCTCACGGCCGTGGGGCTACAGGCCAGGCCTGGGATAAAAGTCAGGGCAGGATCCTCGGGATAAAATTCAGGGCAGGATCCCTGGGATAAAATTCAGGGCAGGATCCCCGGGATAAAATTCAGGGCAGGATCTCCGGGATAAAATTCAGGGCAGGATCCTCCTGACTTCAAGTGAGAACAGAATTCAGGTATTTCCGAGCTCTGTAGCATCCAATCCATGGGGAAATATGATATGCCCAGATGGAATTTTCTGTCCTCAAAGCCTGTGCTGAGGGCTTGGCCATCGTTTGGGCGAGCTGCATTCCTGCACCGGGCAGCCCCGAGCCGCCCGCATCCCATCCCGATGTGTTAAAACATCTCCAGGAGTGTCGGCGCTGCCACCAGATGCCAGCACGGAATGGCAAACGCGGCTTGGGAGCGAAGGGAGTGGAAATCCCCTTCCCTGAGCTCCGGAGCCCAGGCCCAGCCTGCAGCCTTTTACCACCGTCCCCGTTCTCGCGGGGCCATGTGCTCGGAGCCGGGGGGCTGAGATCGCCTTTCCCATCGCTTCCCATTCCCCTTCCAGGCTGCTGCTGCTCCCCCCCGGCCCCGGCCTCAGCCTCACGTCCCCTCGGTACCCCGAACCCCGCTGTGCCGTGCCCAGGTGAACCCCCCTGCGTCCCCACC
>VZTF01005242.1:289-10417 GCA_013397755.1 Cnemophilus loriae
AACGGGATGGACATGCGGATGGCGCTGCTGGCCACCGTGCTCGGCCGCTACTGACCAATAAACGCTCTCGGTCACGACACGACATCGCGCCGCGACACGCGTCAGCGCGCCGCGACATGCGGGGCATGGCGGCGCTGTGGAGGGGCTGCGGGAGGCTGCTGGCGCGGCGGCCCGGGGCGGCGCAGGCGCTCACAGCCGGTAAGGGACGGGCCCGGCGCCCTGCGGCGGCCGCGCCCTGAGACCCCCGGCCCCGCACACAGCCCACCCCGAACAGGGCCTCCCCGCCCTGCTCCTCCTGGCACACAGGCCGCCCCTCCCGAGCACACAGACTCTCTCTGCACATGCCCCTCCTTGCACACAGCCACAGCCTCCGCTGGCACAAGACCCCCCGCCCACGCACAGCACCCCCAGCCCCTCGCCCCGCTGTGTGGACTCCTTCACCCCAGCGGGAGGCAGGGCAGGACGCGGCTGGGGGCGTTCCGGTGCCTCAGGGCTTTATCTTACGGGGAAGGGGTGCTGCCATGCCCCAGGCTCAGCAGGGAGCAGGGATCCCCGTGTGTCACACCAGGTGAGGGGCCCTGACCCACTCCCGGCTCAGGAGATCTGTCTCAGGGCTCTGTGCTAGAGCCAGAGCAGCAGTGGGGGGCTGTAGGGAGGCGCAGCCCTCACACCCAGACCCGGGAGGGAGGCTGTCCTGGGGCCCTCCTCCTCCGGGAGGGGAAGAATGCTGAGCTTTAACACTGGGAATTCACAAGGACTCAGCCCTTCCGTGTTTGCCGGCACTCAATGGTGAAGGCATAGAGGTGCCGCGTGAGGAAAGGCTCCCAGGGCCTTGCACAGGGGATTGAATCTCCCTGACACTGCTGCTGCTTGCAGAGCTGTGAGGTGCCTTAAATCTGCCCTGGTGCAGGCTCGTGGCTCTGCTGCTCCAAGGATTTGCAGCCCTCGGCCCCGCCTCCCCTGCTGCCTCCCCCCAGCCCACCTGAGGCTGAGTCTGGGTGGTGGGGAGAGCGTGTCCTGCTTGTGCCGTGTGTTCTCAGGGCAGTGTAGGGGCTGTGCTGCGTTGATGGTTGGGAGCTGGGGGTCCCTGCGTGCTCCTGGCTGCACCTCCTGCTTGCAGCCTCCCTGTCACCACCGCTTTGCCCCCGCCCTGATTCTCCCTGCCCTGCCACTGCTCCCCGTGCCCTCCTGCTCCCACCAGCCCAGGGTGCTGGGAAAGCACAACCGCCTTGCTGAGCTGGGGGCTCCCCTCACTGTGCAGTCACTGGCCCTCAGCCCTGATACCCGCAGGGGGGTGGCACTATGCCCCTCTGCCTGGCTGCTGGGGCCCTGCCAGGCCGCTTTGCTGTTCCCGCTGTTATTTTTATCGGATGTCATGGACTCTATTGCTGGCGCCTGCGGCACCGGGTGCTGCTGGCAGCGCGTCCTCCTATGCTTGGCGGGAGGCCACTGTGGAGCTGGGAGGGGCTGCTCAGGGCTGGCCCTGCCCACGCTTCCCCTGCCTGCTGTGGCCCTGGCCTGGCTCTGGCTCCGGCCCTGCTCTACCTGTTGCTGTTTCACATCGGAGCTGGTGCTGCTGTGGCGCCCTGCCCCTCGGGGCTCTGTCAGCCTGCAGGGGTGTGGGGCTGAGCCCCCTGCCCCTCGGGGCTCTGTCAGCCTGCAGGGGTGTGGGGCTGAGCCATGGCAGGGCACAGCCTCTCTGTGGATCCTGGGCTGCTGCTGGAGATGGTTCCCCTAGCCCAGAAGTTTCTGCCCTCGGGCTGGGCTCTCTCTGCTGCCCAGCTCCAGCCAAGGGGGCATGAGTGCTCCTGCTCTCCTCGGAGCTTCCACAAGTGATCCACATCCATGGCCAGGCTCAGCCTCTCAGCTGCTGGCTGTGCAATGGTCCATGCAGCTTCCCAGGTGCTGTGCCCTGTGCCGGGTACATCCCAACCTCCAGCCCTGCCTTCTCTCGCTGCTCCCAGAGACCCCAGTGGTGCCAGCTGGGGCCAGGCCAGGGAGCTGCTGGCAGTTGGCTGTGCCCACTGTGTCCAGCCACGCTTGCTGGCCAAGCTGCTATCCGAGGGCTCTGGGGTCAGGCAGGGCTTTGCCTCCTGCATCCTGGGCCCTGGGCCAGCCTGCCAGCAGGGCCTGGACACAGTGGGCAGTAGCACGTGCCTGCAGCCGTGACCCTCCTGTCCCTCTCTGCCTGTGGAGAGCAGTCCCCTGCTCCTGCCATGGCAATGCTGTGGGCATGCAGATGGTGCCCTTCTTAGGTTTGGGCCCCGTTCAGAGTCCTCTGGTCACAAGAACAGCAACCTGGGAGTCGGCTAGGCACCCCAGGCACCAAGCTTGACTGGGTTGGAGGCTCCAGCCTTGCACGGGAGCTGTGGCTGGGCTGTGCTAGAGGCACCCTGGGCAGGCACTGTTGCTAAAGTCATTGCAGGGGGCTGGATCTGGCTGCATCCCCAGGCCCAGGCAGGGCTGCACAGACAGGTCTGTCCCTCCCAGCGCAGCCTCATCACTGCTGGGCACTGTACCCAGAGCCTTCGGCACTGGATGAGTAATAGCGGTGCCAGCTGTGTTCTCCATGAGCACCGTGCCCCTGCACCCAGCTCCTGGGCCTGCAGCTCCTGGGAGTGCTGCCTGTGCAAGCAGACAGTGCTCTGGCTATGCTGGCCTGGAATCCTGTGCCTGCTGCCACCCCCTGCCCGGTGCTGCTGTGGCCCGTGAGCTAGTGGGACTGCTCTGCCATCACGGGGGGATGTGAAGGCTCTCAGGGCTGGGGAACGGACCCTCGGATCCCGAGGCTGGTCTGGGGTGGGAGATGAAGCCTATGAAGCAGCCGGTGGTGCTGCTGGGAGTGCAGCAGCTCTGTGGGGCTTCAGTGCCTGGGCTGGCCCCGCCGGTGAGCTCCAGGGACCACGTGGCATGGTGTGGGGACAGGGAGCTGGGCCCTTGTCCGTGAGGAACCGCTGATGAAGTCCCTGGGGCAGGGCTCATACCGAGCTGGTCATGGCTGGGACTGCCAGACAGGGGCTGCTGGGGCTGGCACCCGCCAGGCTGAGGGCTTGCTGGGCTCAGGGCTTGCAAGGACGGAGCAGAGGGGCAGTGGGGCTGGAGACCTGCCAGGGAACTGTCCGGGGGGGAGCGGGGAGAGTGAGCAGGAGCCACCAGGGCCGGGGCAGCAGCTGGGGGGGCAGCACTGGGCCAGCTGAGTTGCGTCGAAGGGGTCAGGGGTGTAGGATGGAGCAGGAGCTGCCAGAGACCCAGCCGGGCAGCACCCCACCGGGGACACTGATCTGGAAACAGGGCCAGGAGCTGTGCCAGCAGCCAGCTGTGGCAAGGGGCTGGGACAGCCTGGGCAGCGGGGAGCACATTCTGCCCATCCTGGCTGGTGGGGGAGGTGGGGACACAGGCAGAGAGCTGCTCTCCAAGGAGAGGATCACAGTTGGCAGAGCCTGCCCGGTGTTCAGGGAGAGGTTTGGGGGTGCTATGGGAAAGGCTGTGGTGGAGGTCACGGGCAGCAGCTGGGCAGGCTCTGCTGTGAGAGCCCCAGGCACCGTGGACCCTGTGTACGGGTCAGCCCCATGCCCGGGTCACAGAGAGGAGGTGCAGCTGGACACCGTTCTAACCAGAGATGCTGCAGTGTTCCGAGAGGCCTGAGGCACTTGGCAAAGTGGGACGCCTGTGCTGTGAGGTTTGGTGCAGGCGGTGGGGAGCTGCAGCTGGGACAGAGCCGGCAGGGCTGGAACAGGCTCAGGCATCCTGGGGCAGGTGGGCAGCAGCAGCGGTGCTGGGGCAGGGGGCCCAGCCGTGGGCAGGTCACACAGGGGTCTCGCCTGCCTAAATGGGCTATGCTGGTTGCAGGGGCCCTCATGGGAGCTGGGGATGTGATTGCGCAGCAGCTGGTGGAGCAGCAGGGGCTGCGCGGGCACCACTGCCCCCGCACTCTGAAAATGATGGCCATCGGCTTCTGCTTCGTGGTGAGTGGCTGTGGGATGGGATGGGATGGGATGGGATGGGATGGGATGGGATGGGATGGGAGTCTCCTTCATCGAGGTGGGACCGTGGTGGTGCAGTGTGAGTTGGGTCATCCTGGTGCCACCTCCAGCAGCCATGGGCAGGGCCAGTTCCATGGAGCAGGAGCAGCATAGGACAAGCTTGTCTTTGTGATCCAGAGCTGGAGCAGGGCCATGTAACCAGCCCTGGAGCCCCCAAGTCCTGACCCCTGTGACCAGTGAGGGCAGATGCTGCTCCTCACCCCCTGGCTCCTGCAGGGCCCTGTTGTGGGCAGCTGGTACAGGATCCTGGATTGGCTCATCCCAGGGAACACAAAAGTTGTGGCTGTGAAGAAGGTGGTCCTGGACCAGGTTGGTGTGACATGAGTGAGGGTGTTGCGGGGGACTGGGGCAGCGGGATGGAGCAGTGGGGGCAGCCATGTCCCTGTGGCAGGTTTCCATCCTGCTCTGAGAACCCAGTGCCTGAGCTGGGCCCAGCCCCACTGCAGTGGAGGGCTGGGGTGGGCATTTTCGCAGGGGCTGCCCATGGCCAGCCTGGCTCCAAGCACCACAAGCTCCTGAGCATCGGCTGGGGCTCCTCTCTGGCAGGGAGGCTTCGCGCCGTGCTTCCTTGGCTGCTTCCTGGCTGTCACAGGGGCCGTGAACGGGCTGTCGCTGCAGGATAACTGGTCCAAGATCCAGCAGGTATGTGCTGCTGCCCTGGGCGGCTGTGGGGCCCTGGGCAGCTGTGGGGCCCTGGCAGCACCTCCCGATGTGCTGGCCCTGATGGCTGCTCCAATTTGAGTCCATGCCCATGCCCAGGCACTGGGTCCCAGGGCCCTGGGCATGTTGGGTTCCCAGTGCTGCCAGTCCAAATACTGGTGCCAGGGCCAGTTCCTGTGGCACAGGTGTCCTGTGGGCGAGTTCTGGGGTCCCACCTGGGCCAGACGCAGGGGCCATGGGTGTGCTGTACAGCCCTGCTCCTGGCTGGGTCTCCAGAGCAATTACTGAGATGACTCCCATTAGCAATAATTGCTGGAAACTGGTGTGAACATTGAGTCAGCGTGTCCAGAGTGAGTCACTGGGGAATGGATGCCCACCTGCCACACGATGAGGCACGCTGGGGTGGTTGCATGGCTGCCAGGAGCGGCAACACCAGCCTCGTTCACTGATACTGCCGGAGCTGCGTGTGAAGGGCCCCGGCCTGGCTGGAGCTCTGCCTGAGTGCCACCATCCCGGCTTCGTTTTTCTGCATGGGGGCACCCGGTCACCAGCCTGCTACCCACTGGGCTGCCAGTATGTGCCACTCATCCTGCCCCAGAGTGCGGGAGGCGCATCTCAGGGCAGGATCACATCCCCTCTGCTTTCTCCAGGCTCTTCGCAAGCCACAGCCGGGGTATGGGGTGCTCCAAGGCACCCTAAGGGCACACGTGAACAGGTCCTGGGCACAGGCAGCTCTCTGAGTACTCCCATCCACCTTCCCCTGCAGCATCCTGATCAGCTCATGCCATGGATCTTGCCTTGTCTTCCCCAGGGAATCCTGCCTTGGTCGGTGATCCGTGCGAACTGTGGCTCCTGGCGAGCCCTGACCTGGAAGGGGGTGATGGGCTGGGGGCTGGTCAGCAGCGCTGGCAGCACCTTCACCCCTGGCTTGGGGCGCATCCGCCTCTCCCCACGCAGAGGAAGCGTCAGCAGAGCATCCATCACCCCGCACCCGCTCACCCAGTCCTGGGCTGCTGGCCAGCGCCAGGAGGAGCCTGGCCTCCTGGCTGAGTCATGGCCAAGCTGGATGAGGGACTTGTTCTGCTGCCACAGGACAGGGATGCAACATGGCCGTGGCTGTGGCATGAGGACAAGGCAGCACCTTGGACTCCCAGAGGAGTTGCCCCAGCTCAGTGCCCTTCTCCATCTCTGCCGCACGATGCCCAGGAGGAGGCTGGGGGAGCACTGAGCTGGAAAGGGGCTCACAGCCCACACTGGGGAGATGAGCCATCTGCCCGTGTGCCCTGGCTATGGCACAAAGGGCTCTCAGTGGGGATAGTTCTGGTCACCCTCTCCCTGCCACCCTCATGGACACAGCTGTGGGAAGGCATGTGCAGGGCTGGAGGGGCTCCATGCCCAACAGTGTGGAGTTGGGGGGACCAGTGGCAGGGATGGGGGGCCCTCTGAGTGCTCACACCTCCTTTTTCTTGCAGGACTACATGGATGCCCTGATGACCAATTACTGTGTGAGTGCTGGCAGATTTGTGTCCCTGTCCTTGTCCCATCTCCTCCTTGGGGCTGCCATGGGCTCTGTGGGACACCCCGAGTACCTGGCAGGGGTGGGCGTGGGGTGGGGATCCTGACAGGGCTCCTCACTGCTCCTCCCCTTCTCTGCTCAGATCTGGCCACCTGTGCAAATTGCGAACTTCTACTTCGTGCCTCTGCAGCACAGGTAGTGTTGCAGCCCTGGCCCCCAGTCCCTGGCCCCCTGAGCTGGCGGCTGCAGACCTTGTCCCCTCTGTCCCCAGGCTGGCTGTTGTCCAGTGTGTTGCCATCATCTGGAACTGCTACCTGTCCTGGAAAGCAAATCAGATGTGAGGCAGAAGCCATGTCCTATCTCTGTCCCCAGCCTGTGCACTGCGTGACCCCACCATGACTCGGAGCCCTTGGAGTGGGCACGCATGGCCGTGGACAGGCTGGGACACGCAGGGTCCTGGCAGCAACCATCCCGCTCTTTTCTCAGGGGAACACCATCCCCTACGACCACAGCCCCTACTGCCCCAGGGAGAAGATGGTGCCAAGACAGGCCTAGATCTGCTCTAGCTGTGCTGTGCAGCAACTCTGCCCACAATGCACTTCTGTGCTCAACCACTTCCTAGCCCTTGCTTGCACACCAGGTGGTCCTGCCCCGAGTGTCACTCTGACCTTCCCCATGGCACATCCTGGGGGAAGGGAGGAGCAGAAATGGAGCAAGGCTGGCTCTGAGCTGTCTGTGCCGTGGGCACAGAACTGGGGTCACTGCAGGCTGGGGATGCTCCCCCTGAAAACGGGGTTTGCTGTGGCTCTGCTGTGGACAGTTGGAGCATCAATAAATGGTGGTCTTCACTCTTGATTCCCATGGCCCTGGGGTTTGTGGCCCAGTATGCCCCCCAGGCCCTGAAGGTGCGGTTCCAGAGCAACTGTTCTGTTACGGATCAAGGGTTCCACTCTCTGCCTCATCTCAAGGCACTGAGCATGGGGCTAGGGACTGCAGGCTGCTGGGCTGGTCTGCCCCACTGGCTAGAGTGGGGAGGGGGCTCTGGCAGAGGGTGGATGGTGGTGTAGGGGGTCATCAGGTCTCACTATAACTGTTCCATGGGCTGTGATGGTGCCTCCACAGCTGCAGAGCAGTGAAATGAGGTCAGTGGAGCCAGAGTCCTGATGCTGGGCGCAGAGTCCCCGCAGGGTCAGGGCATGCTTGATGCAGGGCTATGCATCCGGGGAGGGTTCAGAAAGGGTTGGGGGTAGGGCTGGAGCTGGGTCTGGGACAGGGCCACAATCTAGCTGTGCCATGTCCAAGACAAGCCTGCCTGTCCTGCCAGAGAGAAGCCCCGCAGAGCTGCCACTGCCTGCGCTGCTGCCCCTGGGGCTGTGTGTCCATGCTCACCCTGTCCTGGTGGTGAGCAGACACCATCTGGCTCCCACTGTGTCCTGGCCCAGTACATCCTGACCAGAGGCTCCAAGTGGAGCTGGTGGGACCACGGTGGTTCCTCTCACCTCTGTGGAGCCCTGAGCCCTGGCCTCCTCACCTGTGCTACTGCAGCTCCACACAGCTGGACAGAGCCATCCCCATGCTCCCGGCACCAGCTGGGCTCTGCCAGTGTGGCCTTCATGGAGGGGATTCACCGTCTATGCTTCCACCCCCATCCTCCCCCTGGACTGGTTCTGCACTGACTCCAGCTTTGGGGCTGCTCCAGCCAGGTGGGTACAACCTGAAGCACAGAGGAGGCAAATCCTGCACAGGTCTGAGGAGTGAGGCAGGGGACAGGAGGAGCTGCAGCTGCAGCCCTCTTCCCTGCAGCAGTGCTCAGTAGAGCAGCACAGGTCTGGGGCCAAGTGATGGGACCGTGCACGGATGGCACCAGTTCTTTGGGGGGCCTCGGCTTCTGTGTGGGGCTCAAGCTCTCTGCAGCCAGTGGGGTGGGTGCTGTGGATGGCAGGAGTTTGCAGCTCTGAGGTGGTGAGCCTCTTTCAGCTGTCTCTGGGGGTGCAGGAGCCACGTGGAATGAGCCGCTTGTCCCCAGGAGCAGCCGCCTCAGCATGGGGCTGCTAGGGCTCGGGGGGCTGAGCCCAGCCCCTGCTGAGGGCTCTGCCCTGCAGCTGCAGGAAGCGGTGCCAGGTGCCAGCCTTCATGCCGGATCACGTCATGGGGGCATGACAGCATGTGCTGCTCGCTGCGGGCAGGGCCGTGCCCCGCCACCCCTGTGCCACCTGGGGTGGGACACACCGCGCGAGGGGCCGGGCTGAGCCTCTGTGCCTGGCTCTGCCCCGCACTGGCACTGTGGAAGGAGCCTGATCTGGCACCCGCACCAGCATCGGCGCTGGGTGTCAGCTGAGCTGCACTCTGCTGGCAGCACGCAGTGCACTCGGGAGGCTGCCGGCAGCGGTGTGGAGCACCCGGGGTCCACTGGCAGTGGTGCGGAGCTCTCTGAGGAAGTGCCGGCAGAGTGTGGTGCACTCAGGGGGGCTGCCAGCAGTAGTGTGAAGCCCCAGCAGCCACCTCACCATTTGGCAGTGGCGCCGGTGCCCCGACCGAACACCCTGCATCCAGCACGGCGCTGCCGGCTCCGGTGCCTTCATTCTATGAGTCACAGGACTTGGCCGGTGCTACCGCTGCGCTCGGGGAGCCTGCAGCCTCGGCCCCGCGGTTCGACCTCGGCACCGCGCGCTCTGCCCGGGGCACTGAGCCGCCGCCAGGCTGGGGGCCCCCACCCGTGACCGTCCTGTCCCGGAGCTGCCGGTTCTCGGGGTGTCCCCGTCCCCGTCCAGGGGTCCCCCCCGCCGGCCCGGGTCCCTGCTTGGACACCGCTGCTCGACGCGGCCGTTCGGCCCCGGGAGCGCGAGGGTTCCATGCCGAGAAGCCGCGGCTCAGCCCGGTACAGCTCACTGAGGGCTCATCGGGAGCTCACCTGTGTAGCTCACCGGCCCGGTACAGCTCACTGAGGGCTCACCGGGACCTCACCTGTATAGCTCACCAGCCCGGTACAGCTCACTGAGGGCTCATCGGGAGTTCACCTGTATAGCTCACCGGCTCGGTACAGCTCACTGAGGGCTCACCGGGAGTTCACCTGTATAGCTCACCGGCTCGGTACAGCTCACTGAGGGCTCACCGGGAGTTCACCTGTATAGCTCACCGGCCCGGCCCCGCTAACCGGTTCGGGGCCCGAGCGCGTCCCGGCCGTTCAGCACCGCGGACAGCGGCGGAGAACAAAACTGGGGGTGCGGCAGAGCCGGGAGGGGAAAACCGGGGGACCGGAGAAGAGAGGGTTAGCACGGCCCAAGGCACCTGCTCGCACTGTCCCCGGCCCCGGCCCCGCCGTCCCTCTTCGGTGGGCGTCAGAAAAGACCCGGAGTGGTGGCTCCCGAGACCGAGGAGAGCAGGCTCTGCCGCTCCTCCCCTCTGTCCCTCAGCCCCGTCCCGCCGCCGGGTACCCGCTCCTCGGTGCCCCCCACCCCCCGCCGCCCGCTGCGTGCCCGGCGCTGACGTCAGCCCGGGCTCCCGGACCGATATAACCCCCGGCCGCGCCGCCGGCTCAGCTCCCGCGGGACGGATCGCCCTCGCTCCGCCGCCGGCACCGGCAGGAACAGGGCACGGGCACAGCGCACCGGGTACGGGACGGGGCTTGGGAACTGGGCAGGGGCAGCACCGGGGCCGGGGGCGCGCAGAGGGGACGGAACGGGGCGGCCGGGCTCGGAGGGGGCTCCGCGCGCGGGACGGTCTCTACGCCGCCGGGGCCGCGATTCCCGTCGGGCCTCCGCAGCCGCCCCGGTCTCTGCTGTGGCGCTGAGCTCCTGGACCCGTAGGTGCAGACGGACCGAGGATGCGGCAGGCACTGCTCACCCTCCTGCTGCTGCTCGCCCGCCCGCCGCCCGCCGCCGCCCGCCCCGCCACCACCGACGGCTCCAT
>VZTF01005242.1:11102-24358 GCA_013397755.1 Cnemophilus loriae
CGGCGGCCGCGCCCGGGACCGGGGCTCAGGACCACCCGCTCTGGCCGCCGCTGGCGCCGCCGCCCCCGGGGCTGTGGCGAGGGCGGCGGGACGAGCCGCCGCTCTCCATCGACCTCACCTTCCACCTCCTGCGGCACCTCTTGCTGCTCGCTCGCGCCACGAGCCAGCGCGCCCGCGCCGATTCCAACCGCCGCATCCTCGACGCCGTGGGGCGCTGACCACCCCCCCGGAATTCCCGGATACCCCGAACCCCCTGTAACCCTGGGCTGCACCGGTCTCCAGCCGCCGCCTCGGCCTCTGCACTGTAGGGCGCTCGGCACCGACACCGGCACGGGCTGAACCCGCCTCAGCTCCAGCGCTGGGGCGAGTGGAAGCGGGAGTGGAACCGGCCCCGGGACCGGTCCGCACCGATTTTGTAATAAAACGTGGTGGAAACCCGAGGCGTGAGCGAGTGCGGGGTAGGGGTGGCTGGGGCTGTGCAGGGCCGGGTACTGGGCAAACTGGGACCGTGCTCACCGGGAATGGGCTCACCAGGAATGGGCAATGGGGGAATTGGCTCAGTGGGAGCAAGAGAATGGGCTTAGCAGGAACAGGGAAGGGGAGAATGGGCTTGTGGGGAATGAAGAAGGGGTTCATCAGGGATGGGGAAACAGACTCATTGGGAGTGGTGGAATGGGTTTACCAGGAAGGGGCAAACAGACTCACCAGGAATAGGGGAAGGGCTCACTGGAAAGGGAGAAAGGGCTCAGGAGTAGGAGATAGGATGAGCTGGGCTAGGGCTGGTTAGGAGCAGCTGGGCCAGCAGCAAAAATCCCCCAGCACTGGGAACAAGGCTGTGTGAGTTCCTGGGTCAGGAGGCGACACGCCATGTTCTTCAGGGGGATGAGATGCTCACAACCTCTCAGGTGTGGGAGCAGTAGGAAGCAAAGGGGGCAGAGGGATGGGAACAGTGGGTCCTCACCACCAGTGAGCCAGGCACAGGGGGGCTGCACCCACCTGCCCACAGGTGGGGACATGGGCAGGGAAGCAGTCCCTCCCCAGGGTGGGGGCTGAGGGACAGACACAGGCTCTTGGTGGGAGGACATGGCCACGCATGTGGAGCACCTGGAGTGGGGGGAACCTCTGTGAGACACATGGCTGCTGAATGGGTCAGGGCTGGAGTCGTGCATGGGGAGGGGGGCACTGTGGTGGGCCATGTTTCAGGCCCCCAACCAAGAGGACAGGGACGAAGCCTTCTGAGGGAGCTGGGGGAGGTTCAGCCTCCTTGTGGGTGGCCTTGGTCCTCACTGGGGCCTCAAGCTTGGTCTGTGGAAGGTGTCTGTGCCTGTGGCAGTGGGTGGGACTGGATGTCCCCTCCCACCTAAACCAGCCAAAAATTCTGTGGTGACATCCCAATACCTGCTGGAAGGGCAGCATGGCAGGGCTGGAGCAGAAAGTAATGTTTTTGATGGTGTACCTGGGAAGGACTGTGTGGGGATGTGACAGCAGTGGAGGTCAGTGCCGGAGGTCAGAGTGGAGGTCAGGGTGGGCAGGAGTGCCGGCAGCAGTGTCCTGGCAGGGTGTGCAGCCCCCAGATTTCAGGGGAGCTGCTTTCAGTGATCCAGTGGCTCTGGTAGGAGGCTGCTCCAAGGGGCAAGGGAGTTGAGGAGCACAGCCTTTGGGAATGAGCTCAAGGTTGGAGATTCCCCACTCCAAGCCCCACTCCAGCTGCTCATGCTGTGTCCACTGGGACTTGAAAGGAGAAATCCCACCAGAGCATGAGTACCCTGGAGCTGGAAGGCCATGCTGGCGAGGATTGTAGTGGGACGATTCCTCCTAGGAGATATTCATACCAGATGGGACACTGACTTGGACAGCCTGCTTCAGCCAACCTTGACAAGCAGAGATGGGACTGGTAGGGCTCTAGGGGCCTCTTGCCCCTCACGCAGCCGTGGAGGGACCACAACCCCTCTGGGCAGCCTATTCCAGGCATCCTGTGTGATCAGCCTTGCTGCGAAAAAGCCCCAAATCTTTGGAGGCCAGTTTGTGCCTGTTGCTGCTGGTCCTGTCACTGGGCTCCACTGGGAAGAGCCTGGTTCCCTCCTCCTTCCTTCCCATTAGGCAAATATACACAGACATAGCCCAAAACATTCTAGTTCCTCCTCATGCAGCAGATGCTCCAGTCCCTTTGGCATTGCTTTGACCCTTTCCTGGACTCCAGATGTCACATTCTTCTTGCCCCAGGAAGCCCCAGCCTGTCCAGGATGCTGCATCCACAGCTCTCCACACTTCATGGAGGGGAGGGCTCCCCCACTCCCTTCATCCTCCCCAGCCAGTGGGCTGTTGTCCACCTGGATCCACTGGGAAGGGATGTCACTGCTGCCTCCCTGACTCAGTGTCACCACCGAGGATTTTGTTGTCCCTCATGTCCCTCAGTAGCTGTAGTTGGACACTTGTGATTAGTAATTGCATCACGAACCTTGTAGGCTCGGCTAATCTTCTCTTTTAAGGAAGAGGGAAGACTATCCCAAGAGCAGTGGGCTGTCTGGATGAGAGGCACCAGGAGTGTCATCAGCAGGACTGAGCAGTACCAGGGAAAGGTAATTCTGGCAACAGGAGATCACAATCACTGACTCATTGACCACCTACTCAGAATGGACCCCAGCTCAAATAGAGGAAAGAGCTGCACCTGTGGAGTGTTCAGCATGAGGAGGGAGACACACCCAGCAAAGAGGAGTTTGAGTCCCAATTAATAAAAGAGGTCTGTAATCGGTAACCAATGGATCCTGGTTCTTTGCTCAAATGTATAAACAGTGTAAAGTTCTGATGCTTGGGGAGCAGGGAATAGCCTTGGGGAAACCCTCAACTCCTGGCTCTGCACTAACTGAAATAAAACCAGAAATCCCTTGCCTTGATTTGTGGATTGTCAGTGCACACCAGGAAGTCCACAGCTGTTTTTGATGACCCAGATGGGATAGCCAGAGTGCCCTGCCCCGACTGACTGTTCGCTCCAGGACTAATTCCAGCGCACACTAATTCCATCACACCTCGTGATCAGGTACTTTGGATGACCAGCCCTGACACTGGGACAGCCAGTGACTCAACGGCACAACACATTCTAGGGGTATTTCCTCAGTGAAGGGGGTGGTTGGAAATTGCCAAGAAGCAGGATTTTGGGTTTGGGCTCTGCATAAGCTGAAGAAAAAAATATTTTGTTTTTACAATTGGTTGATGCATGTCTTGGATTTTTGACATTTGCACACATGTTTTCACATGCAGAGCTGGTGATGTGAAAACTGGGATTTAGATGCGTGCATTGGGATAGCATATGAAACACTGGAAATTCCACAGCTGAAATGGGTTCCTCTGTTTCTGTAGAAATTCCACTTTTCTCTCCTCTAGGATGCATCCTGAAGAGTTAGGGTGACCCTATGACTCAAGGTAAATTCAAAAGATACTGTAATCAATGGTTGCCTCATTCTGAATTAGATGATGGTGAAAAAAAGGCCAGAAAACAACAGGTCTTTAAAATATAATATGATTTTACAGCTGATGTTACTTTGTAGGAGGCAAAATGAATGGGATGAAGTCCCTGATGTAGATCTGGTTTTCACTTCAAGAAATAATTAGTAAAGTAAGGAAAAAATGTGGTTAAGTAGATTTAAAAGTATCAGAATGGAATATATTCTTTGGGAAATGAAGAAAGGAGGATAAAGGGAAAGATACTTGTCGTATGGGACAAGAAGATAGAGACAGAAACCTGAAGTCCAATTATTGGCAGCTCCTCCGACACAAGGATCAAAGCTGGAGGTGGGCAGTGTATCTGGTGATGAAACAGTAGTTTTGACGCATCCCCTGTTTCCAGAAGGACCAGGGAGAAACATAAGTTGGTATTACAAGCACATTTGGGCCAGTAGATGGACCTGAGGGAGAGGCAGTGGGTGTGCAGGTCACACTTCAGACTTGCTGAATCGCGAGCAGCAAGGGTCATATCACAGAAATCCTGATGGAATGTGTAGTGCAATTAAAACCATGATGTCAATTCATAATCCAAACTGGGAGGACATCCAGGCTCTCCTGGAATATTTGTTTCCCCATGAGGAATGGAGGGCAGTTTAGAAAAGGCTTGAGAAGAAGGAGTTAGGAAAATAGAATTAGGCCAAAAGGTTCGTGGCATCCCAAATCCTCAAAAATTTCATCCTAAGAATGACCCAGAGTGGGATCTCAATTAGAGTGCTGGTGAGATTCACTAAAATTTTATCAGAAATATTTTACTGAGATTCTAAGAGGAAGTGAAGACACTGAAACATCTTGCCAAGCTGTATGAAGGGAAGAAGAAGCAAAGGAGTCCCCACTGGCTTTTTCTGAAAGATTGTGTGAAGTGGCTCCCAAATGGATGGATTCAGATCCAGCAAGGGAAGGAAGCAGGATGCTGTTTAACAGGCTTTTTGTTGGGCAGTTGGCATCTGGTATTAGAAAGGAACTCCAGAACAGAGAAGAAGCGGAGGGGATGGTCAATTCCCAAGTGATGGGGAAGAGGTAGAAGAGAAGGAGAAGAGCCAACAGAAATTACTGAATCCATTGTCAGGGGCTGGCAGGAGGCAGAGGGTGAGATGGATTTCATGGATGAGGCTGGGGGTGAGGATGAGGATTAATACCCTCCAAAAGTATCAGGGTGCCCATTGCAGACAGGAAGGGCACTGGGAAAAGGAGCATCTTGACTTACAAATGGACAGAAGGGATAATCAGAAGGTGCAGAAACTGGGCTGGACTGAAGTGGACCAGAGGCATCTCCTATTTCCCTGGACAACCCTTTGATTCCAGCTAAGCTGGGGAATGAAACAATGGATTTCCTAGTGGACGATGGAGCAGTTCATTCTGCAGTTACTGTGACGGACCTTTAAGCAAAAACAGGGAGGAAATTCCTCAGGAAGAGGTAATCCCTCAGACAATTTCACATGCCATGGAATTCACGACTGGGAACACAAAATGGCCCCATCACTTTCTCTGCATGCCAGAGTGTCCTTTGCCATTGCTGGGGAAGGATTTGCTACGCCAGCTATGCAGGTCTTTACTGGCAGAAGCAGTGACACGGTAAATGGAAATCTGGGCACCCTGTAGTCACTGCCATGAAGGTATTAGAAAACAACCCATTGCTCATGAACAGCTCTTCCCAGAAAACCAAATTGGGAGCTCTCACTTGGGCCCTGGCATTGAGCTGAGGAAAGGAAGTCAGTATTTATACCGACTCAAAATATGCCTTTGGCACAGTCCATGCTCATGGAGCAGTTTGGGAAGAGCAAGGAGTTTTGACCTCACAGGGGAGTTCAGAAAAAAATGTAGCTGAAATTCCAAAGATACTGAAAGCAGTTTTTCAACCAAAGAACATCACAATAATACATTGCAAAGCCTCCCAGAAAAAGAATCCAGATATTGTAAAGGGAAAAAGAAGAGCAGATCCAGCAGTGGAAGAAGCTGCATTGAGGAAACCAAGTTGTGAATGAGCTTTGATTCCACAAACCTGTGTAGATTCATCTCCAACAAATTATACCAAAGGAGAGGAACAAAGAGTGGAACAGCTTAACTGTACTAAAAATAAAGAAGGGTGTTGGGAAACACCTGGAAAACAGCTCCTGGAGATAATGGAAATCTAACTTAAAAGGCTGCATCAAGAGACACAAAAGAGCAGATGCATCACTGCTTTTAGCAAAAAATTCTTTGGATGCAAGATGCGAAGTTTTGCAGACAGAGTAGTTAAAAATTTATCATTTGCTGTGTTAATCATCCAAAAATAAGAAAGAAAATACAGGGAGGAAGCACAAAGCAAGGAATAACCCCTGAGAAACACTGGCAAATGGATTGTACAGAATCACCGAGATGTAATTAATGCAAACATTTATTGGTATTCATCAACCACTTTTCTGGTTGGTTGGTGTTACCAAACAGTTCATATTCCTAAAGAAAAGGTCTTGGAGGCCCAAGTCTATCTGTTACAGAATCCTGAACCTGAAGCAGAAATATCAGAGGAAGTGGACAATGCGGTCACCCCGCTGGTATGGGCTGCTAGAATTTCAGGATGGGCTTGGAATGCAGAATCCACCAATGAACAGGTGTACTCCAGTCAAGAAGATCTACAGGACGCTGCTCTGGAAGAAGCTGGTTGCAAACTCTCCATGGATGGGATCAGCTTTGTGAAAGATGGAATCTGAAAAGCCAGGAATGCAGTTCTAACTCGGCATAAGGTAACAGAAGCCAAAGCTCTGACCCCCAACACATCGGCTCAGAGCTGAGTGCACTGACAGAGCGTTGGAGCTCTCACGGGATAAGACTGTAAATATATGGACTGACTCAAATTCTGCTTTTGGAGTGGTCCATGCCCATGGAGCCATCTGCAAAGAGAGAGGGCTGTGAACCTCTAAGGGATCCCCCAGGAAACACAGACAAGTGATACAGAGATTATTAGAGGGCATGCATCTACCTCAGAAGACAGCAGTAATGCATTGTAAAGCTCATCCACTGAGAGAAACCCCGGTGAAGATCAGATATGGCCTGGCTGACAAAGCTGTCAAGAAGGCTGCTGGTGGGGACATCCTGCTGGTCTTACCCAAGAAATATTGGCATTTGGACAAGGAGGCTGCCAGTTATGAGGCTGAAGATGAGAAAGTGGCAAATTTGTTAGATCCTGAAAATGGCCCTGAAGGATAGTGAACTGCATCCAGCAAACAGGTAATAATTCCCCAGCACCTTATGAGGAGGAAGACGGCAGAGGAACAACATGAGGGAACTCACTAGGGAGTAGAGTCTGTGGCAGAAGCATCGAAGCCTCAAGTTTTGAGAGTAAAAAAAACTGGTATCATAAAAAGCACTGTTAAAAAGTGCCAAACCTGTTCAACGAACAACGCGCATCAAATCAGACAGCCCGCAGCCAGGACTGTTAGGAAAGGCAGTTATCTGCCACTAAGTCTTGTGCCAGCTAGTGCTTCCTTATGTACCTGTGCTAGTGATAAATATGTACTAGCCAATATCTTAGTTTTGAGAACAAGGATTGTGTGTCAGAACAAAGAATGATAAGAGAAGTACATTATGACCTGGTCACATATTTAAAATACTCTCAAGGAGAAAAGATTCGTCAGAAGATCTGGAGCCTTACCAAAATAAGTCCTCAGAAGTTATTAGCATATATACTTTTATTCAGGAAATGTGATGAATATGTATTAGTTTCAGGAATATAACCTGGACTGTTAGGTCACTGGGCATGCATGCTTTGAGGAGAATTTCCCATGCATCCAGCACTCCTCATAAAGCAATATTACCTTTCTAACCAAACAAACTGGTTGGAGAGTTTATTTCCCAGTTTTCTGTGACACCAGGGCTTTCCCCTGTTGCACCAACCAGAGCAAAGAAGTGATTAGGGTTTCTTAAAAGAAATAACACCCAGATTGGGTGTCCCAGAAGGAATTTCTACAGATAATGGATCCTACTTTATAGCAGAAATGGTGCAGGGAGTGTCCAAATTTTCACAGATTATTTGGGAACTCCACACCTCATGGATCCCACAGTCCAGCGGGGAGACAGAAAGGATGAATCAGACAATAAAGAGCCAGATATCCAAGTTACAATGAGAGGCTGGAGTGGAGCGTCATTTTTGGCTCTTACAAGGGTTTGCATCAGTCCCCGAGTCAAAGCAGGAATGAGCACTTTGGGAATTCCACACTGGAAGGCATTCCTGCATCACCTTGTAAACACACACAGAGATCAGGTTTGTGCAAGGCCACAAGCAGAGCCAAAGGAATATTTAATTTCTCCTTCACAGCCTTTATCCTCATTCATAGGTTTTTGAATCAGAGGCCCCACCCTTCCCTTGGGTGCCCGTGGACAGTATTTTCGATCTGGAGAAGTGGTGCATGTTTGAACATGAAAGGATGAGACTCTACAAGAAAGGTGGGAAGGTACTTTCCCAACAGTTTTAGGAATATACACTGCAGTGAAAAGGACAGGAATCGGCTCTTGGGTCCATTGCGTGTGTGAAAAGGGTCCCTGAGTCTGGACAAGACACATGGAATTCACACCAAAGTGGAAACCTGAAGTTCCAACTGACTAAGGACATAGAAGTATGTTCTTTAATTTTTTAATCTGTTTATGTAAATTAATTTTGCAAGTGAAGTGCTTATATAATATGTTGTTACTTTATGGTGATCCATTATATAATACTTTGTTACTGTACAGCTTGTCCAATTGATCAGGAGAATTCAAACTCCAGCAGTAAAACTGCTGGGTTTCCCAGTGTCACGATCAGTGAAGGACCCTTTGGACTGGGGAGTTTTAATCCTAGATTTAAATCTGATTTTTGCCCCCATGTTAGGTAAGGGTCTTGAATTTTACAATTCCCCTTGAAAAAGGAGCAAGTACTTGGACTAGGAAAATGGTTCCTGTAGCTCAATAACCCCACCCTACATCGATCCTGGCACATGAATGATTCTGTACAAATGGACACATTGCTCCTTAAGTCCCAAAACCCTGTGAGGACTTTCCATGGGGTTTAACATAAGCCAAGAGGAAGGCAATTGGCATTATATGTGTGATGGATTGACCATGGCTGGACACCAGATGCCCACCAAAGCTGCTCCATCACTCCCCCCTCACTTGGACAGGGAAGAGAAAATATAAGAAAAGCTCATGGCTCAGGATAAGGACAGAGAAAGCTCACCAACCAGTGTCATTGGCAAAGCAGACTTGATTTGGGAAAATTAATTTAATTTATTACCAATCAAATCAGAGTAGGGAAACAAGAAGTAAAACAAATTTTAAAAACACCTTCCCCTCACCCCTCCCTCCTTCCCAGGCTTAGCTTTATTCCCAATTCTCCGCCTCTTCCCCTCCAGTGGTGCTGTGAGACAGGAATGGGGGTCCAAAGGTCCCTGCCAGGACCCTGCTCCAGCGTGGGCTTCCCACAGGGTCATGGACTTCTCTGGGCATCCACTTGCTCTGGCGTGGGCTCCTGCAGGGCCTGCAGGTGGGTCTCTGCTGCCACGTGGATCTCCACAGGCTGTAGGTGTGTCTCTGCTACCCCACGGGCTGCAGGGGAATCCCTGCTCCAGCACTTGGGGCACCTCCTTCTGCACTGCCCTGAGAAGCTCCAGGGCTGTTGCTCTCACCTACCGTCACTCCTCTCTGGCTGCAATTACCTCTACACGAGAACTCTTTTTTCCTCCTTCAGTACATTATCTCTGAGGTGTTACTGCCGTCACTGATGGGCTCTGCCTTGGCCAGTGGCAGGTCGATCCTGAAGCCAGCTGGCTTTGGCTCTCTTGGACATGGGCGAAGCTTCTGTCAGCTTCTCACAGAAGCTGCCCCTGTAATCTCCCCACTACCAAAACCTTGTCACACAAACCCAATACAAACCCAATAAAATGGACAAAATTCCACAAATGGGACATACAGCTGGGTAAGTGATGACAGTAGGTGGACAACCCACCTGCCTTTGTGGGAGAAAGTGAAAAGGCATTCCTTATGAATGTTAACATTATGCCCCTTATGGAGAAAAAGGCCTCTGGAAGCACAGTTATGGAGAAGAATAAAGAGAAATAATGATTATTCTTGGAGGCACTCTTGAACAGCAACTGGAGCAGGCTGTGTGTTAGAATTCATGTTCAGTGCACAGGTCACCTCTTCCTGAAATCTCAGGTGGGGGTACAATTTAACTGGACAAGCAGAGGCATCAGCAAATTCCAGGGGACTGCTGAGAGGACAGGCTGGTTTGGGAGGTGATGAGCATCTGGACACAAAGCACAAGGAAGAAAATTGCCCAAAATAGAAGAGAACTGAGGTGAGGCCCTCCTGAGGCATCTCAAGCACTGGGGTGGCACCCCTGGCACACAGCTGAGGGGCTGCTGAATGCTTGCGAGACCCTCTCAGTCACCTCTGGAGGGCGATGGGGACAAGGGAACATCCCTGAGGGGTGGGGAAAGGCAAATGCTCCATCCCCGAATGTCTGGTGTAGGCATGGAGAAGCCACAGCCCCTCTTGCTCCCCAGAGATCACCCAAGCCCTCCCAGGCACGTTTCTGGTGTGTGAAGGAGCAGATGGTGGCAGAGAGTAGCTGGGCTGGGCCCCGGAGTTGGTCCGCTGGCAGCCGCATTGCCTCTGCCTGGAGTGACAGCTCGGGGACGCAAGAAAGCAGAGATGTCCCGTCTGTCACCCGGCCGCCGGGACCTTGAACCCCAGCCCCCAGCCAGCGCGGTGGCCCCTGGACGTGCTGCAGGTTGCCCCGGTCTCACCCCGGTTGCCCCGGCCGGCTCAGCCCTTGCTGTCCCCTGGTCGGGCAGGGTGTGGCGGCAGGGATCCCCCAGCGGAGCGCAGCCACAGGGGACCCGTCTAGCCCGAGGACCCCCGGCCATGAGCATCATCGGCCGCAGCAGCCGTGCCGCCATGGCGACAGGACAAGGCGGGTGACGCAGCCACGGCCGCCGCGGCGCTCCCGGGGGACCCTCCCGAGCTCGGGGGCGCGGACCCCGACCCAGCGCTGATGTGGCTGTGTGTGTACTCAGCCAGCTCATCGCGGCAGTGTTTGCTCGGAGCACCCAGGGGACGATGCTGCCGCGGACACGCAGACGGGGGTGGCAGGACTGAGGCCACCTGAGCATCCTCGCCCCCCAGCAAGGGCTGCGGGCGGGGGGCAGAGCCCCACTCACAGGGCCCAAGGCTCAAAGCTCCCGAGCTGCACTGGACCTCTGGGGTCTCAGCCCTTGCCTGAGGTCCTGGGGGCACTGTGGGGGTGACGAGGCAGGGGCTGCGTTAGGATAGACTCTGTGGGGCCGATGCAGAGCTGCTCTGGGGCAACCCCTGCCTCTGCCCCACCCACACACCACACCGGAGAACGCGTCCTCACACACTTTTAATGTTGGAGAGGGGCAGCGCCCATTTGGGGAATTCCAGCAGCAGGGATGGAGCTCACCTGAGAGTGCCAGGGATAGCCACGAGCCAGGGGTGCCAGGGATGGCCATAGCCGGGGTGGGGGTGACAGGGACAGCCATAGCTGAGCATGACAGGGACAGCCATAGCTGAGGGGATGTCAGCATTACCCCATGGTTTCACTTCAGTGCTGACCTGGGCAGAAAAGTAGCCTCAGCCCTGTGACCTCGGGACCCCCTTCCCACTCCCTGCAGCAGGGAGACAGGGATGGCCTGGGGGGAGCCTGAGGTGTGACCTTCCCACCCACATCCTCATCCCCACTCCCAGGAGGTGTCTCCTCTGCCCCACAGCACCCCATGGCTGTGCCCATCTCACTTCCCACAAGGGTCTCACCATGGGGAGAACTCGCTGGCTTCTGCCTCAGCCCCACATCTGCAGAGGGAAAGAGGGAACAAGATAGAGACAGGGATACCTCGGCACCCTGAAGGACCTGTGCTGCTGCACGTGGGCCATGGCACAGCCAGGCAGGCACGGCACTGGACACAGCCCTGGGCATGACATAGTGCTGGGCAGTCATGGCATGCACTCACCTTCAGCAGCTTCGGGCACCTCCAGGCTGTCCAGCCGGTCCTCATCCGTTGCGGCCTCACTGCCATCCCCAGGTCCATCACCCTCATCCTCGCCCAGTGGCTCTGTGGGCATGGGACAGCTCAGGTGGGACCTTCCCTCCCTCCCCACTAGGGGGATACACCAGGACACGCCAGGAGGGAGGTGACCAAGCAGGGCACTCCAGGATGCTCCCAGGAGGAACGTGACCAGCCCAGTGTGGGAACCAGGGAGAGCCTGGGGCAGGACTGACCCTCCAGGGCCCCGGGGTGGCGCTGCAGGTGGGGGTGACATTCCCAGTCCTGTGTGGGATGCCCACACAGGGCATGTGGAGGGGGGACTCGGCTTGCCAGAGGGCTATCCCCAGGCAGTCCCAGTGCCCCCTTGGGACGGCAGCAATTTCCCCAGTGCAGGCACCTGTCTGGAACTCGATGGTCCTCAGCATCTCAGCCACGTAGTCCACGTTGATGGAGAAGTGGTCCATGTTCTCATAGCCGGGCTCAGGGCGGCTGCTTATTGATGCCTTGGACATGTCTGTGATCCTGCAGGGCAGAGACACCCTGGGAGCTGCAGGGTCCAGCACCCAGAGGGCCACCAGCCAAAGGCCTTTTCCCCTCCCCTACTCCCCACTCACTTTTTCAGGAGTTCCTTGGAGTGCTGTGGAGGAAAGTGAGGGGGGATCAGTGTCTCCTAGACACCCCCCCCACCACAGATCCACCCCTGTACATCCCAGAGGCATCCAAAGATCCTTCTGGGTGAGCACAGCCCCCCCATATAGACCTGTGAGGCAGCCCCACCCCCCTCAGGGAACCACGGCACTACCACACAGCCCCAGGGCAGTCCCAGCTCCCCATCCCCTTCTCTCCCTGTTCCCCTGGCAGGACCTGCAGGTACACGGCCATCTGGGGCTCCTCCATGGCCTGGATGGCTGACTCCACCAGTTTGGAGGAGGCCTCCAGGTGGTCTCCGTACTGGCGGATGAGCCCACGGACACGCTGCAGCTTGGCCTCCTGCTCGGCCGCAATGCTCTGCAGCAGCTCCTTCTTCCGCTCCTCCAGGATCCCGTACAGTGTGTCAAACCGCAGCCCCACGTGCTGCTTCTGCCGCCGGCCGTTCTCCTGCGGGACAGGAGTCAGGAGCTGCACCGTGTCCCCCCCAGCACAGCCTCAGGGCTGGACTCTCTCAGCCCCACCACATGCCTCCACTGGCACAGCCGTAGGGCCGGACCCCCCAGTCCCAACCTCGATGGTGTGGCAGATCTCCTCCATCTGTGTGATGATGGCCTGGATCCGGTCGTTCCCTGCCACCAGCATGGCGATGCCATCGCTGAGCTCGCTCTGGGAGTAGAGGGGATGGGTGTTGAGGGTGGCTGTGTGGGTACCCTCAGCCTGTGGGTATCCTCAGCCCCCCAGGATCCCAGGGGCACCCCACCTTCTGGCGCTGGTAGACGGCCGGCAGCGGGGCCACCTCGCAGTCCTTGTGTGCCCCAAACACCTTGCAGAGGGAGCAGGTGGGCGCCTCGCAGCGCAGGCAGTAGATGTTGATCCGCTCATCCTCGTGCTCCTCACACATGAGGTGCTGCTCAGCCTTGGCATGAAGGGGTCTGCATGGGTGTTGAGGGCGTCAGATAGACACCTCCAGTCCCTGGGACACCCCCAGCTCCAGAGACATCCTGACCCCCAGGGGCTCCCCAGACCCATGGACACTCCCAGCCCCAGAGAACGCCCTGCCCCCCAGAGAACGCCCTGCCCCCCAGAGAC
>VZTF01005242.1:24574-38986 GCA_013397755.1 Cnemophilus loriae
CCCCAGAGAACGCCCTGCCCCCCAGAGACACCCCAGCTTCAGGGACAGCACCAGCTGCAGGACCTGCCCAGCCCTAGAGACACCTCTGGCTCCCAGACCAATTTCACCAGACACCAATGGCTCCCGGACCCTTCAACCCCAAGGACACTCCTGGCACCAGAAATACCTTTGGCCCCAGAGACACCCCCAGCCCCAGGGATATCCCCTGGCCCTGTATGGGCCCCATGACTCCCCCGTTCCTGTTGGGATCCCACCCCAAGCCCTCTCAGTGGGCTCGCTGCCACCCTCAGGTCTCGCCCCCCCCATGGGGTCCTCACGCCTCCGGACCGGGCCGACTCCTGCTTGTAGATGTCGATGATGTTCTCCACGAGCAGGTTCCGCTGCAATCCATACACCCCGTGCCGGTCCAGCACCACCTCGTGCCGGCATGACGGGCACCGGAACCGCCCGCCCGACGGCACTGCGCTGGAGCCCCGTGACTGCCACAGCGGGTTGGAGGCCTGAGGGGTAAGCGATGGGTCACGGCGGCGGCACCCCGCACCCCCGGCACCCCCGGCAGCTCCCGCCCCCACGGATCTGCGCCCCACAGCCCCCGGGCACGGGCACGGGCACGGGCACGGAGACAGAGATGGAGACGGGCAAGAGCATGGGCACAGGTGTGGACATAAACAAGGACACACACAAGGCCCCTGCCTCCCGCCCACCGTCCCCGCCAGCCGGGAGCGGCCCCCAGCGCAGCCCAGCGGGAGGTCCCAGCGGCTGGTCCCGGAGCCGGGATTCTTGGTACCAGTGCCAGACCAGGCCCTCTCTGTGAAGAGGATCCCGGCGTCCCCGGTGCCGCCCGCCCCTCCGCCTCGCTGGCCGGGGATCCCGGGGCTACCACCCGCCGGACTGGGGTCCTAGGGACGGAGGTCCCCGTGCCTCACCCCGCGCCACCGGCGGGTCCCACCTGGAAGACGTCGTTGGCGCACTTGCGGCAGAGGTTGTGCTGGCAGGGCAGGATCACCACCGGCTTGCTGAGCATCTCCAGGCAGATGGGACAGATGAGCTGCTTCTCCAGGCTCTCCATGCTCCGCGCCTCCGCCAGAAGCGGCTTCAGCCCTACCGCGAAGTTCATGGCCGCGGTCCCGGCCCGTCCCGGCCCGACCCGGCTCCGTCCCGCGGCTCCGCTCCGGCCGCCCGGTGCCCGCTTTGTTTCGGCCCCGGCCCCGGCCCCGGCCCCCGGCGCTAATTTTAGCCGCCCCCACCGCGCCGGGGCCGCAGCTGTCGGCGGCGTCGGGTGACACTGAGTCACCGTTCCTGCCCACCACTCGGGACCGGCTGGTCCCGGGACCGGCTGATTCCCTGGGACCGACTCAGTTTCGCGACCCGCTGATCCCCTGCCCGGGGAGGAGGAGCAGCCGAGGTTCTGGGAGACCAGGGCTGGCTGGTGCAGGGGCTGCAGGGCTGGCAGTCATGTTGAGGAGTAAGTGCCCCCCTCTGGAGGCAGCAGGGCTGGGGGAGGTTGGGGTCCCTCAGATCGCACAGCCCCAGCCCAGTGCCAGCCCCCCCGAACAGCAGGGGGGAGGGAGGGGCTGGTGCCAGGACAGCCCCATCCGCACTCACGCTGGCACCCTGTCTAAATTTAGGGAGTGAGGCAGAGCCCATGCAGCTGCAGGCAGAGGCAGTGACCAGAGATGGGAAGAAAGGGCAAAGGGCTCAGTGCGCCCCCCTCGGTCCCATCCCTGCCCGTCCTAGCCCTCCACAGGGCCACGGCTTCCCAGAGAGCAGGCAGGAGCAGGGGGCCTGGCCAGGCAGTAGGGAGCAGGGCTCCAGGACTGCAGCAGCAGCAGCAGCAGCAGGGAGTGGGAAGAGCAGAGCCTGTGGGAGCCAGCAGCAGGGGACAGAGTGGGACCAGGTGGGTGACAGGAGACAAGTGACATTCACTCCACTTGGGACATGACCTGCCTATTCCACACCCCACTCAGTCCACCACCCCGCAGGATCCATGTGCACAGCCCCCAGCATGGACAACACCAGAGCACAGGTGTGCAGAGGCACATCCTGCTGCAGAGCGTCCCAGCAGCCACGGACAGAGCCCAGGCACACACACACACTACCCTCCCGTCAGCCTTTAATGGTGCCCACAAAAACCCAGACAAAGCCAGAGGGCAGAGGAAAGGGGTACAGATAGAAGCACCCCAACCCCACAGCAGCGTTTGGCACCCAGCACCCATCGGGAGGGTCGCATGAGGGGGGCAGCGGGCTCAGCCCAGCCCCAGAGGTTACAGTGCTAATGGTCTTGGATGCGCTCGGCTCCCCTGCGTGAGCTACAGAGCTTGGCCTGGAGTGCCTCTGTTGGTGCCTGGTGCTCGGTGCCCGACATGGGCACAGGCAAGGCACTAAAGGGGGTCACAGCAACACGGGCTCCAGGCCACTGCCACCACCAGGGCTGGGATGCAGGGGCATTGCCCTGGAGCTCGAGCAGGGGCCCAGGAGCCTGTGCATTGATGCTGGCCAAATTAACCTGAGATTCTATCCCTCCGGAGGCTGAAGAGCCAGTCCGGGGGGCGGGACCATGGTCCCAGAAAGTGACAGTCCCAAAGGAGAATCCCTGCCCCGAGTCCTGAGGGAGTCGGTGGGATGGGGCCAGCCTCAGGCATCACTCCTGGTGCTGGCCGGCAGTGGCTCCGTGCTGGAAGGCGGGGGCTGTACCACAACAGGCATCTGAGGATCTGGAAAGGAAGAGCTGCAGATCAGTGGCTCAGCCTATCCTGTGGTGCCAGTAAGCAGGAATCTCACAACACCCCCGCGAGGGCTCCCACAGCCCAAAGCTCCCACACCTCTGGCCAGCGCAGAGCTGCATGGCAGTGCCCCAACTCCACGGAAACCTGCAGGAGTCACCCAGCCCCACTGACACCAGTATGGCCAGTGCCAGGGAACAGAGCCAGCCTGTAGCACAGCTGCTCTTCCCATGCTCTGTGCCCCAAAGGGCACAGGCCTAAGGGTCTCTAAGCATCAGGCCTGTTCAGGGAGCCCTTGCCTAGAGGGAAGGAGAAGGTGTCCCCATGGCCCATGCAGTGGCTCCCTCTGTCACTGTCACCAGCCCTGGCCCACACAGGAAACACCAAAGGCTGGCTGGAAGTAAGAGCTGCAGCTAAAACCAACCCAAGCCCTGAGCCAGAGCTCTGTCCCCCACATGAGATGAGACATGGGGAGACCCCAGACCTCCCACAAAGCAAATACAGGTGCTTCCAGCTGCTGGGCTCCAGCCTGACTTACTGCTGTCCTCTGCTCGCATCTGTGCCTCCAGGTCCTTGGGGTCCACGTACTTGTAGGACTCGTCCTCCTTGGGTGGGCAGCACGTCCCACAGCAGAAGAAGCAGCAGCAGCAGCAGCAGCAGCAGGTGAGGGCACCGCAGCACAGCACCAGTGCCTGCATCAGGGACAGATGCACTGTGAGCTCACCCAAGTCCCTGGTCCATCACACCAGTCCTGTGAGCCCACTCAAACCACCAGCCTGCCAGGAAGCCAACCCACTAAGCTCCCCCGAGCCGCCAGCCGCATCACGGCAACCCCACAGGTGCCAGATGATGCTGGGCTCACCTTGAACCACCACTTGGACATGAGGAAGTAGTGCCGGACAGCATCATCGCCGAACTGCTCGGCCACGTAGAGGCCGAGGGAGCCGTACTGGTCATATAGGCGGCGCTTGTCCGCGTCGCTCAGAGTGGCGTGGGCGCTGTTGATCTCCTTGAACCGCTCGGCTGCCGCGGGGTCATCGGGGTTCTTGTCTGGATGGTACTTGAGAGCCAGTTTCCTGTAGGGTGCAGCGGGGCGACCCTCAGCATGGGGTCACAGCCTCCCTTCCCGGGACAGACCCAGATGCCCGGCATGGAACCAGGACCCCCGGCATGAGGTTACAGCCTCGTTTCCCGGAGCCCACCCTGACCGCAGGGATGAGATCAGGACCATCCGGACAAGATCCCGGCCGCGTTCGCAGAACAGACCCTCACGCCTGGGTTCCCCGGACGACTCCGCGGATCCCCCCCGTACCGATAGGCCTTCTTGATCTCCTCGGGGGAGCTGCCCTTCTGCAGCCCCAGCACGCGGTACAGGCTCTCCCCGACCCGGGACAGCTTCCGCTGCGGCCGCGGGGGCTCCGCCATGGCCGCGCCGAGGGTGGCGGGGGTCGGACGGGACGCAGCACCGACCGCCGCGGCCCTGCCCGCGCTCGCCGCCGCTTCCGCCCGCGCCGCCGCCGCTCTGCGCAGGCGCCGCCCGCGATCCGGTACAGGGGGACACCCCGTACAGGGGCCAGCCCGCCCCGGCGACACCCGGTACAGGGGGACACCCCGTACAGGGCCCAGCCCGCCCCGGCGACACCCGGTACAAAGGACACCCTGCCCGGCGACACTCGGTACAGGGGACACGCCGCCTCGGCGACACCGCCCCGACCCTCGTCCGGCGGCAGCAGGAGGCGGCACACGGGGATCGCGCTGCTCCTTTATTGGTACAAAACGGCGGCGAGAGGGTGGTGGCGGCCCGGCCGGGCCCCGGGACAGCGCGGCGTGAGGGGCACAGCCGGGCCCGGGACAGCACGGGGTGCGGGGGCAGACCCCCGCCCCCAGAACCTTCTGCTGCCGCCGGTGCGGGGGACGAGGAGGGGCAAGGCTGCCGCTGCCCTTTGGAAAAAGAACCTGAGCAACAAGGGCAGCACCGGGGACACCTCACCAGCCCCGGTCACCAGCACCACTCTGCACACCGGGGATGGGACAGCACTGGCAAAGCTGCCCGATGCCAACCCCCCAACTCCTGGGACGAGGGATGGAGTGTGGCTTGGTGGGGACAGGGTGGATCCATGAGGTCCAGTCCCTGATGTCAGAAGGTCCCACTGGAGCCGGGGGCTGCCCACAATAAATACAAATAAATACGGATTCCAGGCATGGAGCTGGCCTGGCCTGGACCCCATCCCCCTCCTCCCCTGGGTAGAGGGTGAGCACCCCCTCAGGCACAGCTGCAGGGAGGCCACCACCACTCCCCTTTGGAGGCACGGCTGGCCCAGGCCCAGAAGTAGGGCTCTGGGAGCAAGGAATGTCCCTAAATGTCCCCTCTCCGTGGGCCACAGGAGAGGCCATCCCTCTCTCCTCCTCCTCCCTGGGGAGGATTGGTCCTCTGGGGCAGAGGGAGAGCAGCAGCAGGGGCTTGTCGTGCAGGTCCGGAGAGCCAAGGGCTGGCAGGTGGGCACAACTGGCAGCTCAGGGCCTCTCCTGGGGGCAGGGATGGGGGCCAGCCCTGCAGCCAGCCTGGCCCGTGGTCCTGTGGCCAGCCAGCTCAGCAGTCCATGCTGTCGCTCTCACACCAGGCCGAGGGGCCATCAGTGCCAAAGTATCTGTCTCCGAAGTTACCTGGCAGAGAAAGGGACAAAGTGAAAGGACAGCAGCACCAGCCCCACCAGAGTGCCTTTAGTGTGGCTGCAAGGCTACCCCTAGGGTTGCTGGCCCCAGCCCTGAGGTACAGCACACCCTGGTCCCCCTCACCGATGCCCGGGATGATGTGGAACTCCTCGTTGACCCGCTTGTCCACAGCGGTAGTGATGATGTGGACACGGGGAAAGGCATAGGCCACGGAGTGCACCCCCATCTCCGCCATCAGCAGCGACAGCAGGAAGATCCTGTCCTCCTGCACATCATGGTCCTGTGGCACATGGAGCTATGAGAGCTCAGCTGGGCCCAGAGGGTCCTGTGGCCTCACCCGCCCACACGGCCCCTCACCAGCAGGACGCGCACGGCCATCATGGCCGCAGCCCCCGTGGACACGGTGCTGTCCATGAGAATGACGTAGTCCTCGCTGATCTCCTTGGGCAGGCGCAGGTAGTGGAGCTGGGAGGGAAGGAAGGGTGTTTGGTGACCTGCCAGTGGTGCACAGCTGTGAGCCAGGCTGCAGCAGGACTCACCTCAGGCTCCCCTGTGTCCAGGTTAGTCTGGATGAGGATCTTGCCCAGGCGGATGTCCTTGCAGACAGCGGTCAGGGCCTGCTCCATGGTCTCGCCTGCTCGCAGGATGGACACGCCGGTGATCTGGGGAAGGGGCATGGACACGTGCTGGGTGCTCCTAGTGCATGCTGACCCCAGGAGCTGTGCACTCACGGGGAGCAGGGAGCCGGAATCGTGTCTCACCCGCTGCCTGTGGAACCGCTTCCCCTCATACATCGTGCCCTGGGGCGTCTCCACAGTGACCGACTGCAGAAAGGGGAGCACAAGGAGTGTGGGGGGAGCCAGACGCCATGTGACTGAGGGTGCCCAGGAGGGAAGATGGGAATGGGGCTGTGGCTACACCCAAGAGTGGTCACTCACCTTCAGTGGCAGGAAGGACAAGGCATGTTCGATCAGCAGCCGCATCAGGCGCTTGGAGTAGAAGATAAATTCGTCCCTGGTCGTGTCCTTGTTCCTGGAAGGGATGATACATGTCAGGCAGGAACAGAGCCCCTGCCATCCCCTGCAGACCACACGTGGGGCTCCAGAGGCCAATCAGCATGGACAGCAGTCCCAGCCTGTGGGAACCAGAGCACTCTTGGAGTGACGCAGTCAGTGATCACCAGCACTTTGGGGCTCACTGAGATCTCAGCTGTTGTCTTAGACAGGACCACAGAGGCAAGACAGGGGCTTAGCTATCCTGGGAGGGAGATGCAACGCCAGCTACAGACATCAGAGAGAGCTGGGAGAGAATGGGGAGTAGGAACAGGTCAGGCAAGACCATTGGTCCTGGGGAAGCAGAAACTCAGGAGCCATGGGTGAGTGTTGGGGAGCCCAGCGGGGGAGCAGGAGCAGAGCCAGGATGGACTAGAACCCTGCTGTGGAAGGGGACAGAGTGCACCATGGCTGAGCATGCTGGGTGACAGAAAAAAGTTGAACATGTCCCCAGCTCTCCCCTCTACATACCAAGTCAGAGATAAAGCACTGCCAAGAACCAGGTGACTCTAAAATACCCATCGTGCCCTTTTCACAGCTCCGACGTACTGAAGGCAGCAAGAAGTAAAACAAACACAAACCAGAATGAAGCTGCCATGGGGCTGCAATTCCCAGGAAACCTCTCCCCTCCCCCAGGAGGAGTAAAGCCAGCCCTGCATGCAGGGCACTAACCCCATGGCAGAGGGAAAGTGGATGGCCTTTCCTGTTGGGAGCACCCTGGCCACCAGCCTTGTGCGGAACATGAGGACAAAGAAGTCCTACAGACACTTGCCCGTTCCCAGATGGAAGAGGTGGAGCTGGCAACACTCCTGAAGAGGCAGAAGGATATTGAATATTTTCACTCTGTATTTTAAGACATCATCTGCCATTTCTTACACCTCGCTAGATGACAGCCCCACTGAGGTGCTCAGAGGAGGACAAACAGTCACTGCTATCCTTGTGTGTTCCTGCAGCCATTCCAGGGTCGCTCACAGCTGAGCACCTGCAGTGACCATGGGACACAGACATTCCCAAATCCCTGAGCACAGCCAGCACCCTCAGGGAAGGCAGAAAATCAATTCTGGTCTAGAAGGAACAGGCACCCTGCCTACGGCTCCCAGTGTGGGCTGTCAGCATGCACTCACAGGTGGGGTGCACCCACACATCCGCCCACAGCAGTGCTGGAGCAGCACGAGCCCGGCAGCCTCCCTGTCTCCCCGGCAGCCTGTCCTGTCCCAGCCAGCTGCCCCCACCGAGACCCACACTGGCTGGCCCCTGGCTGGGTGGGACAGTCTCCACACTGCTCCCACAGACGCAGGTTCCTCTGGGGATGGGAAAGCACCCCTGGCCCCAGTGCAGAGACACAAACAACCACAAAGCTTCTCCTTGCCCAGAGCACAAGCAGGGCAGGGGGAAGGGCTGTGCGAGGGAGGGCAGCTTGGACATGCTCGGCGGCAGCAGCAGGATACCAGGATCCATCAGTGCTGCCATCCCACCTCCTCAGCTGTACACCCGGTACAGGGGGACACCCCGTACAGGGCCAGCCTGCCCCGGCGACACCCCGTACAAAGGACACCCCGCTGTCCCCATAGCAGTCCCCTCACCCCACGGCATCATTGCCTGGGTGAAGCCTGAGGAAACACACTGCTCCTATCCACAGAGGAGGCAGATGAACCTCAGGGCACTGCAGCACACTAGGAGCCTGCAGCTGGGCATGGCAGCACCACAGCTGGTGCTCCTCAGCCTTCCCTGGCATGCTCAGGAGATGACAGAGGGACCAGGAGCGTCTGCCTGGGGCCTGATCACAGCATCAGCTCTGTGCATGAACTGGACTGTCTGCAGCTGAGAGCCAGCTGGTACAGCCAGGCACCAGGAAATCTGGGCATAAATGGGTTACAGGATCTCAGAATGGTTTGTGTTGGGAGGGACCTTAAAGGTCATCTTGTCCCACCCCTCTACCACAGGCAGGGGCACCTTCTATTAGACCAGGTTCCTCCAAACCCTGTCCAACCTGACCTTGTGGCAGCCAGCTTCCCTGGGAAACCCGTGGCAGAGCCTCACCACCCTCAAAGAAGAACTTCTTCCCAGTATCTCATGTAACATGCCTTCTGGCACTGGGATACCATTCTCCCTCATCCTGAGTCTGCATCCTTCATACCCCATCTATTCTCAGCCTCATGACAAACTGTGCAGCTATTCCAGTGTGGGACTCATTTTCAGTTTCTGTCTCTCCACAACAGCAGAAAATGGCTCTAGAAAGCGCTTCCCCCAGATGCCAGCCTGGATCTGCCACGATGATGCTCATCTGCTGCCACCAACACCTTCCCAGCAGACAGACGGGTGGAGCATGAGAAGCCTCTGGTGTGGAACAACAGGGAATGGTGCTGGCTGGCGTGCCAGGATTGACCGTCTACATCTGGAAAGACCAGACAGGAAAAGAAGGGAGAAGAATCCAATGCTAGCTCACAGCTCTGTGGTGATGCAGGCACTGGGTGTGATGTGTCAAGGCACTCAGAAAGGCAGTGCTGGTGGGAGCAGCAACACCCCATGAGCACTGCAGCAGCTGGAACCTGGTGCAGTGGAAGGTTCCCTGCCGATGTCAGGGGCTCAGCTAGGTAGCCTCCAAAGGTCCCTCCCACTCTAACCACTGTTGTCATTCAATTAATAAAGACAAGAGACAGATCTGCCAAGATGCAGTAACTTTGCATATGGAGGTGCAGGAAATGTGGAAAAAGGTGTGTTTGATCCTCATCAGCCTGGATCTCTCTGGGAGCCTGACAGAAGGGCAGCAGGCAAAAGCAGCACCTCGGGAGTAGAGGGTCACGTGTGGTGACCAGCAACAGCCCCATGCCACGCCCAAGTGACACAGAAGCCAACAAGTGCTGCCAACTCTCGCCAGAAACACATGCTGCCTCGCCATCCCCTAACACAGATACCCAGCAGAGCTCCTCAGCTCAGAGGTTTGGGAAAGGCACTGCCCCAGCAGGATTTGAGGGGGTAGCTGACAGGCCGAGTCGACACTCCTCAGAAATGTGGCTTTTCTTAGGTACCATCTGGAATGGGCTCAGCTGCCTCCCACCACCCCTGGCCCTGCTCCCACATGGCATCAGCACAGCCAAGCAAGGCCAGTGGTGCCACAGTCCTGCAGCCCCAGGCAAAGCCCAACCCACCCCCAGGGCAGCTCAGCACAGCCCTGAGCCTCAGCGGATTAAGGTCATCAGGCACTTGTGGTACAAAGGTGGAGCCACAGCCCTGGGGGAGGGACATGGGCACTGGCACAGGGCTGTGCCTGGCACACCTGAGATGCCACATCACCTGTTCTACTGCAGTGACCTGTCTCGGAGCCTGTGCTTCCACAGGAGGAAGGAGTCAGGAGAAGGAAAGGAGGTGCCCAGCCTGCATGTAGTCATGAGTATCAGAAGATCATAAGTTGTTTGGGTTGGAAAAGACCTTTGGGATCAAGTCCAGCTGCTCCCCCAGTACTGCCAAGGCCACTGCTAGCCCACGCCCCCAACTGCCACATCCACATGGTTTCTAAATTCCACCAGGGATGGGGACTCCGTCACCACTTGGAGCAGCTGTGCTGAGGCTGGACAAACCTTTCCATGAAGAAACTGTTCTCAATATCCAACCTAAATCTCCTCTGGAGCAGCCTGAGGCAGTTTCCTCTTGTCCTGTCCCTTATTCCACAGGAGCAGGGCCTGACCCTCACCTGGCTGCATTCTCCTGTCAGGAAGCTATAGAGAATGAGAAGGTCCCCCCTGGAGCCTCCTTTTCTCCAGGCTGAGCCCCTTTCCCAGCTCCCTCAGCCGCTCCTGGGGCTCCAGCCCCTTCCCAGCTCCGTTCCCTGCCCTGGACACGCTCCAGCCCCTCAATGTCTCTCTTGTCAGGAGAGGCCCAGAGCTGCCCCCAGCACTGGAAGTGCCCCAGCAGTGCCCAGCTGGGACAGCCCAGGTGCCACTGGCCTCTTGCCCACCTGGGTGCATAGTTGAGCCACTGTCAACCGACACCCTCAGGGCCTTTCCAGCTTTTCAGCCCCTCTGCCCCAGCCTGGAGCGCTAGGGTTGTTGTGACCCAAGGGCAGGATCTGGCACTTGGCCTTGTTGACCCTCACACCACTGGTCTCAGCATATCAATCCAGCCTGTCCCAATCCCTTTGCAGACCATTCCTGTTCTCCAGCAGATCCACATCTCACTCAACTTGGTGTCATCTGCAAACTTACTGGAAGTGCACTCGATCCTCTCCAGGCCTCTAATAAGGACATAAAGTTACACTTTCCAAACCAACATATAGGTGCCATAGCAGCCACAGCATGAGCAGGCACAGGAGGACCTGACTGAGCCCAACATCCCCTCTGCTGTGCAGAAACACATGTGGGGGCTGCCAGGTTCTGCAGCCACAAAAACAAGGAACCTCTCGGTAGTCCTAAAGGCCTCAGTCCTTGACCCTCCACTAATGTTACTGTCACCTGGAGAAAAGGAGCATCAGAGAGGAACGAAAAGATCAAGAGTGGTGAAGTCATAGAAGCAGCTGCCCAGGTTCCTTCTCTAAGCTGGCTCTAAACCCACGTGGCCTGGGAGAGTGGCAAGGGGTACCTTGCTCCATGCCACCAGCTGCTCCACCTGTGCTCCAGTGAGGAAAGAGCCAACCAGTCCCCTCCCATTGTAGGAAAAACCTGTCTTTGGCTCAAGAATCACCCAAAGCAAATGTGCAGAGATCTGGTCACCACAGAAGTGCCCATGGGGCCAGGGCCAGCTCCATTCAGCTATTCTGCTCCAGGCCAACACCTACAACTGACAGCCCAGGGGCAAAGGGGAAAAACTCACCCCAGGCCTTGTGGTGTGACCTCACCAACCAGCCTAGAGAAGGGGCCTGGGGGCAGGGATGTACCTGATGATGGTGTGCATGCCCCGCACCTGCGGCGTGCTCTCCAGGACGCTCAGCGTCTTCGGCAGCGGCTGTCCTTGGTGGGCGGAGGCCAGGGCTGCCCTGCAGTGAGGAAAGGGGTCAGAGCTGTGCAACACACATGGAGCCACAGCACTGGGCCCTTGGAGAGACATGACCCCACTAAAGGAAGGCTCCAGGAGAAGCCTCCTGCAAACTGGGCATCCTGTTCGGCGTCCCCACCTGGATCGTGAAGAATGCCCCAAGTCTGATACCAGGTACGAGATCCCAAAGCCAGACTACCCAAAAAAACCGGGGTGAACCTCGTGGACCACACATGCTGCTGCTGCAGCTTCTGCAACACCGGCCTTGTCCAGTACCAGGACCAGCAGCTCTGCAGGGCAGGACATTCCCATGCACTCTGGGACTGGCCTGTTCATCATGCAAGGGACAAGGGCTGTCCTGCTCAGATGGGACATGAACTGCCAGGAACACGGACCACGCAGGGCACTTCTGCAGCAGTCAACAGCCCAGGGTAACACAGCAGTCGGGGCAGGAGCCCTGCTCCAGACAGGGACAGGACCAGGGCAGGGAGCTGGCCACACCCATCAGCCACAGCGTGGGACGTGTCACATAGAGCCCACAGCTGCAGCCAGACAGGCCCCAGGGAGCTGACAACAACCACTGCAGTACTGGGGAGGAGCAGCTACACTCAGGCACCTCAGCAAAGCTCTGCCAGCAGGGACAGGGAGGCAGCAAGACTTGGAATCTAGTGGGTGCCAGCAGCCCCCCACCCCAGCCTGGACCTGCCTCCTCTGCAGTAGTGGGTCCCACGTACCTGACTGTAATCTCCCGCTGGATGGTGGAGAGGTCATCGGCGCAGCACAGGGGAACAGGAAGGACACCCTGTCAGTCACTCACAGGCCAGCACAGCCACCACAACAACCCAGGCAGGTCCCCACCCTCCTCCCCAGTGCCCACCTCACAGATCCGCTCCCCCAAGAACCATGCTAGGGCCTTTTGAGAAGAGAGAGGTGATATCAAGACCCCTCCAGGTGCTCCAGGAGCACAGATCTGTGCACAGCCACATCCTGCCCGCTGCATGCAGGACCCTTCTCTTCCTCACCCCAGGCTCACCTTCTCCAGCTGGCTGTGCACATGCTGCACAATGAGGTCCAGCGCCACGAAGTTTTCCCCACCTGAGAGTGGAGCAGAGGAGCCAGGTGGGGTGGACGCTGATGCACCCCTGCCCCAGAACACCCGCTCCCAACGCCAGGGTCAGCTCTGGCCTCACCCCTGGGCACCACGATGTCAGCAACCTGCACGGTGGGCTCGATGTACTGCTCGAAGGCCGGCTTCACAAACTTGTTGTACTGCTTGATGACCCCCGCGACATCGCGCCCACGCTCCATGATGTCGCGCTGCAGCCGCCGCACCAGACGGATGTCAGAATCCGTGTCCACAAACACTTTCATGTCCAGGAGCTGGAAAACTGGGAGGGGTGAGCACCCCCTATGCAGCTCTCACCATACCTGCGTTATTCCTCTCCACCACCCAGTGATAGCACTCAGCATCGCCCCCCCTGAGGGCTCTGACACGTAGTGCTCTGCCAGCAAGCAGGATGACCCCTCCCTCCACACCCCCTACTGCTGCAGTGGCACCCAGGGCCAGTGCCTGTCCTGCTGCAGCACATCCCCTCCCGGGCCAGCGGCCACCTGAGGCAGCGATACCTTGAGCAGCTCCTTGTTGGCGAAGGCCAGGATCCCTTCGAACACGATGACATTGGCCCCATACACTGTTTTCTGCAGGCAGACAGGAGCCGGGCTTGTCCTGTTTCTCTCACGTGCCACGGCAGCACCAACAGACACAGACAGTGCACCAACCCCCTTTGGCTCTCACCACTGTGTTGGGGCTCCCCATCACCGTCCTGCAGCACCCAATGTCTTGGAGCCCTAGTTCATCCCTGTGCATGAAGCTCCAGCCCAAACAGACTGTGAACCTTGTTCCAGATCCCAAACCTCTGCTCAATGCCATCCCCTCGGCACCCCTTCACACTGAGCCCCTCCCTCACATCTGCGCTGGCCTGTTTGCAGACCCACCCACAGTCTTCCCAGAATGAGTCCCCCACTCTTGATGGCCCCCTGCCACCCGTTCCCTTTAGCCCTTCCAGGCCCTGCAGCCCCCAGAGGTGTTCCCCTTTCCCGGGACTCTGCCAGCCAGGCCCAGCCTGGCCCCTGCAGCACCCACCCACTCGCGGCGCCGGCTGTGTGTGGTGAAGTCGTACACCGGCACCTTCACGCTCTTGCCCTTCTTGAGCTTGCGCAGGACACTGACGAGCAGCTCGAAGTCAAAGGCATCAGGGTGGTCGAAGTTGTAGTCGCTGCGGGCTGCCAGCGCCTGCTGCCCCTCATCCAGCACCTGCAGGCACCAGCACCGCTCAGCGCCACACCGGATGCCCGGACCGGGGCACCAGCACCACTCAGCACTGCGCCGGATCCTGGCACCCACAGGCACCAGCACCGCTCGGTGCCGCACCGGACCCCTGGACCCGCGAGCATCAGCACCGCTCAGCAAGTACGTCGGAACCCAGAGGATCGGCACCGCTCAGCGCTGTACCGGACCCCCGGGCTCCCCGTCCCGCACCTTGTAGAAGGAGTCCATGGAGAGCAGCACGACCCAGGGCACGTCCAGTGCCTCGATGATCCGCGTCGCCACCGTGGTCTTGCCTGAGGCGCTGCCGCCGCACAGACCTGCGGGCAGCGGCGGGGGCACGGCCCCGGCCCCGGATCCGTCACGACCCCGGATCCGGCTCCAGCCCGGTCCCAGCCCCTCCTCGGCCGTTGCTCGGGGCCTGGTTCCACGATTTCCGACTGCAGCCCGACCCTGGCCCCGGTCCGGCCTCTATCCCCTTTCTGGCCCGGCTCCATCCCCCCTCCTGGCCCCGTCCCACCGCTCACCGATGACAAAGGCCTCATCCACGGGCGCGCCGGTCTCGCTGTACCAGGGCGGCCGCCCGGCCGTGTAGATGGTCCGTTTGCTGGTGCGCAGCAGCGGCGGCTCCGGCTTGCACTGGCTGGCGGTGCGGCGCCGTGGGGCCGGG
>VZTF01005242.1:41334-60958 GCA_013397755.1 Cnemophilus loriae
CCTTCATCCATCCGACGCGGACATCGGCACCTCCGCAGTCCCCGCGCCAGCCCTGACCGTCCGCCACTTGCACCGTCACCCCGCGACAGGCACGCTCACCCTCCACCGGCACCTCCGCTCAAGCGGAACCAGCCCCACGGTGCCCCCGCCTCGCTCCCCCCTCAGGTGTCCGTCCAGCACCTATCGGCGCCCAAATGTCACCCACTCACACCGGTACCATCCATCACCCGCCCACACCGGTACCGTCCATCCATTAGCCCCCTTCCCGGTGGGCTGTCCGTCCCTGCTCCCGCACTGCTGCCCCACGCACCAGGACCTCGGCCCCCGCCGCCCCTTCGCCACGCCTCACGTCTCCGCACCGGCGGCCCGTCCCGCAGCCCGGCCCCAGGCGCAACACCTCGCTCCCACCAGCACCTCCCCCGTGTGCCCGCACCAGTCCCGTCTCCGGTTCCGGCGGGAGCCCCGTACCACCACCTCCTGCTGCCGCCGCCGGTCCCGTGGCTGCTCGTCCCTCTAGGGAGGGGTTCCGCTGGTGCCCCACTGACTGCCCGGCTGCGTACCACTGGGCGGTAGCAGGACCCTCGGGGGTTCTGGGCAGGAGCACCAGATCCGGTGTTGCCGGCAGTGACCCCCGCCCCTAGTCTCTTCACAGCCTCTCGAGACCCTTTGGCACTGGCGGCCCCACCGGCTCCAGCTCCCCACTGCCGCTGCAGCCCCCCGACCCCCAGCCCTGGGCAGGGAGATCTCCAGGCCTGCCAGCAGCTGAGCATCGCCTGCGCCGTCTGCTGCCTCTTCATGGTCGGGGAGGTGATAGGTAACAGGGGCTGGGCCAGGGTGGGGGGCCGCAAGCGGGGTGCAGGATGCCAGCTGCTCTGTGCCCACAGGTGGGTACCTGGCACACAGCCTGGCCATCATGACGGATGCAGCCCACCTGCTGACAGACGTGGGCAGCATGTCCGTCAGCCTCTTCTCCCTCTGGGTCTCCAACCGCCCACCCACCAAGACCATGACCTTTGGCTGGCACCGCTCAGGTGAGCTGAGGGGCATGGCCCTGGGGGCTCCACGAAACCCTCACGGCTGGGTTGGGTGCTGATGGGTCTCATCCTGCAGAGACACTGGGTGCGCTGGCCTCTGTCCTCTCTATCTGGGTTGTGACCGCAGCCCTCGTCTATCTGGCGGCCGCCCGTATCATCAGCAACGACTACGAGATCGAGGCGCGAGCCATGCTGGCCACGTCCGCCTGTGCTGTCGGCGTCAATCTGGTGTATGTCCCCCATGGGGCTGTGCACCCATGGGCTCTGTGCACCATCAGCCTGAGTCCTGCCTCACCTATGCCCCCGAAATCCCAAGAACCCCAACTGTGCCCCCAGGTGTCCCTGTGCACCAGCCTTGTGTCCCCAGGTGCTGCCTCCCCTGCTTCCCGGTCCCCCACATGCTTGGGGCTTTCAGTCCGTGTACCTACATCCCCACGCCCCACATTCCCTGGTCCCCCAAGCAGCGCCTCCCAAGCCCTGTCATAAGCCCCAGGACCAAACCGCTGCCCTGTTCCCGCACAACTTCCAGCCCTGCTGCACCTCCAGCCCCACTCCTTCCACTGTCCCAAGCCCCAGGTGTGACTGCCTGTGCCCCCTTTGCCCAAGCAGGGCCAGCAGGGCCCCTGTGCCCTGTCGGTGTGGCACTGAGCCAGCCCTGCTCTCCCCAGCATGGCCTACATACTGCACCAGTCTCCTGCTGGCCATGGCCATGGCGCAGGGGCCTACGAGCAGCTGGAGAGCTCTGTGGCCTGCCAGCCCAGCCGTGGCCCCCTGCCTGGCAACACCAGTGTGCGGGCAGCCTTCGTCCACGTGGTGGGTGATCTGCTGCAGAGCGTCAGTGTCCTCGTGGCTGCCACCATCATCTACTTCAAGGTGCCCAGGCTGGACTGCCCCAGTGCTGCCTGTGGGAACAGCTGTCCCAGTCCCACATAGGGTGCCACATAGAGCTGCCCCCAGCCTCACAGAGACCCCACTCTCTGCAGCCGCAGTGCAAGATCGCAGACCCCATCAGCACCCTCTTCTTCTCGGTCTTTGTACTTGGCTCCACTATCACGATCCTCAGAGATGTCTTCAGGGTCCTCATGGAAGGTGAGCAGTGAGTGAGATGGGTGTGAGACCACAGGTGCGGGATGGGCACAGGAGCTCCTGGAGCTGCAGCTGCCACAGCACTTTGCCCATGAGGCAGCTCACCTCCTCTGTCCTTCTCTTGCCCCACCTGAATCCCCCCAGTCCCTCCTCTCCACCCCAGCCAAGTGCATTGGCCCCAGGGTGAGGCCTGCCTCACCCCAAAGCCATCATGCCCAGCCTGGTTCCCCTGGGGAAGTCCCCAGCCCCAGTGGCTTCCACTGGGAGCCCTCACCCAGCTGGGGGCTATGGCTGGGGGCCAAGGGTGGGCCCTGTGACCCGGTGGTGCTGGCAGGGACACCGCGGGGCCTCGAGTTCGATGCGGTGAAGGAGGTGCTGCTGGGGGCCAGCGGGGTGCGGGGTGTCCATGACCTGCATCTCTGGGCACTGACGCTGAGCCACCCCGTGGTGTCGGCGCACGTGGCTGTGGGTGAGTGATCGCACAGGGCATGGCCGGGGAGGGTCCCACTGGCCATGCCAGGAATGAGTCCCTGCCCTGCTGCTCCTAGACGCCAGCGCTGATGCTGAGATGGTGCTGCAGGAGGTCACTGCCCGGCTCCAGAGCAGGTTTGGCTTTGCCTTGTGCACGGTGCAGGTGGAGCGGCACCAGGAAGAGACAGCAGGCTGTCCCCACTGCCAGGACCCCCGCACCTGAGACCCCCACCCGCTGCTACATTGGGCCAGACCTGGCCCTGGCCCCAGCTTGTTGTGCCAGAGCAGGGCAGTGCTTGAGATCCCATCCCCCCCTCTACCCACCCCACTGCTGCGGAGCCCTGGGGTGGGACAGTGACTCCAGTGCGTTGTCCTGGGGGGGACAGACACATGGCCGGGCCTGTGGAGCACAGGGGCTCCCTGGGATCTTCCACTCCTTGCTGTGCCACAGCTCCTGAGGAGGCGGAATCCTGCCCAACCACCCGCTCCCCAGGGAGTCTGTCTGTCCTGGCAGGAAGGGACATCCCCCATAGGGGACCTCAGACCTGGCCTTGGCCCCAGCCCCCCATGCTGCTGCCTGGGCTCCATCTGAACCCTGCTGTGCCTGGGCCTGACCCATCCCCTCTGCTGAGTTGTGCCTGTGCCCCTGGTGTCCATCTGTCCATCTGTACAAGCAGCGGTGCCAGCGCTGCCAATAAATGTGTTGGAGCAGCAGACAGAAGAGCATGGTGAGGGAAATCATGGAGTTGGGGGTGGGCCCCTACAGCCCCAGCTACCAGCCACGTCCGCCCTGGTGCCAGCACCACCACAGCCATACAAAACCAGTCACGTTTATTCTGCACAGCTGAACACAAGCTCAATGTGAGCGACTCCACAGCTCCCTGACCCTCCCCGCCCTTTGGCGCAGTGGGGATGGAGGCGAGCACAAGCGCAGCCCCATGCTAGTGGAGCCCACGGGCGCTTCCACGGGGTCAGACCCACAGCTCAACCCCGGGGCGTGTGCAGGTCCCACCACCCCTGCCCAGCTCAGACCAAACAATGCAGACGGACCCTTCCAGGCCCAGAGGATGAGGACAAATGTCCAGAGCATCCCAGGGAATGGCTGGGAGCAGCTGTCCCTCCTGCAACAAACACCCATTGGGAAAGCAGCACCAAGAGGGCCCACAGCCTCTGGCCAGCACAGCTGGCCCCAGCCCCAGCCCCTGCCCAGGGCGAGCACATGGCGGCAGCACAAGGGACTGACGCCCCTACTCCACTGGTAGCAGGGAGTGCTCGGGGGGGCCAGGGCTGCTGGGTGTGTCCCCATAGAGGGAGCTGAAGCGGGCCCGGCACTCTGGGAGCAGCTGGTGGCCCACGCCAGAGGCCAGCCCTGTCAGGCAGTGTGCCCGCACAATGCCCGCCTGCCCACCCGACACCAGCCATCCCTGCGAGTCCAGGTTGGGGCTGAAGCGCACCTGTGGGAACACAGGGGTTCATAAGGGAGGGGACTGACGTGCTGGGACTCTAGACCCCAGAGTAGAGCCAGCTGGGGCTGGGGCTGAGGCTGGCCTCCCCACCTTGTGCAGGGCCTCCAGCTGCAGGCGGTCAAGGCTCAGTTCTGCCTTCAGCTCCTGCGTGTGCATCCGGCGCATGGGTTCCCGGCTTGGGAAGTTCTGGAAGCTGCGCTGGAAAGTGGTGGCACCACCTTGGGCTGCGGGCCCGAGGCAGGAGCATTGCATGCACCATGATCTCAGCTCTGCCAGATGTAAGAGGCTGCCCCAATGCCCCAGCAGCATCTCCTGGCCCTGCCACCCCCACTGCCCAGCCACAGCACCACAAGCCTGGCTCATGGGTCGGACCCTGGCTGCCCCCTGCCCTCTCCTACCAGGTCCGTGTCCTGGAATCGGATGTAGCTCCTGGCTACCATCTCACTGTAGCGATGGGTCCTGGGCAGTGCCTGCTCGGTGCAATCAGACCCATCAGGGCTGCAGGGCAGCAGGTCAGCTTTGTACACTGGCTGTGGGTGAGAGGGGGCTCAGGGTAGGGTGGACAGAGATCCTGCTGCTCCTCTGCAGACAGGGACCACCAGGGACCAGTGGGATGGGGGGCCCAGGACACTCTTCCCATGGTCGCCCCCATCCCCGGCTGGCCCTGTGTGCTGGGCTGGGCCACCCTAGTGCAACAGTCTCTTACAAATCTGCGGTCCGAGGAGCGCTTGACGTTGAGGGGGTTGACAGCCATGTCAGGCAGCACCGCTGCCACCAGCTCGCCAGTGATGTCACCTGCAGCTACCGTGTTCAGCCAGTCCGAGCCAGAGATGCTCTGCAGGGACAGAGGGCTGGAGGGCACAGGGTTCCCACCACTCCCAGTTGGGCAGTGTAACCCCACCCGCAAGCCCTGGGCCCCAGCTCATGCTGACCTGGCCCCTGGGACAGAAAACGGCCCTGCACTGGCCCTTACCCACACAGTGCCCTTGCGAGGCGCCACAAAATAGGCCTTGAAGCCCAGGTACCCAGCGTCGATGTAGTGGATCCCGCAGAGCCCGTACCTGGAAGGGTAGGGACAGAATGAGGCATGGGATGCCTGACTCTGCTGTCACCAGGAATGCGAGAGACAGGCACAGCCCACCTCCCCCCAGAACTGGCCCAGGGTGGTGAGGGGGCTGTTCTTGCTCTGTTCTTGTTCTTGCACTGAGACCCCAAACTCCTTTAGCAGCATGCCATCCCCTGGCCCACCCTGCCTCTGCCCCAGGATGGCATGGCAGAGGGGATGTCACACTGTGCTGCTGCGGTGTGACCCAAAACAAGCACAGCCTGCCCTTGCCATGACACAGCTGGACGGTCCCACAGAGGCAGAAGCCAAAGGGGCCCCTGTGAAGTTGGACCAGGCCCTGGCAGCAGGACTGGCCCCCAGCACTCACGAGGCATAGCAGTTGTCCTGGGCCACACTGATGCCATTGTAGGGCAGCAGCCAGGCCACCTCAGTGCTCAGGAACCGCTTGATGCTGTTGATGGGCTCATAGAGCCGTCGCAGGTCCCAGAACTTGATCTTGCGATCGCTGCCTACTGTGACCAGGAAGTTGCTGAGAATCAGGAGAAAGGCAGCACTGAGATCCCGGCATGGAGCTGTGCCCCGCCCCGCCGCGGGCCCCAGGTGGCCCCAGTCCTGCAGTGGCTCAACTGCCCTCACCCTGGAAAGCCCAACCCGACCTCTGTGGTGCTGCAGAGGGCCAAGTGCCATTGGCACCATAGCCTCCCAAGCCCTTCTTGACAAAGGAGCTTCTCCTGCAGGAGGAAGCCCCTCTCCTGGCAGCATCTGTGCCTGCTCCTGCCCTCACCTGTTGGCCTTGCACCACTCAATGCTCCGGACTGCGTGGTCATGGGCTAGAAAGCACCGGAAAGGGTAGAGCTTGAGGGAGGCGTCAGGCTGGTGCACACACTGCAGCAGGGATTTGGTGAGCAGGTTCCACACTGCTACGGTGCCTGTGGAGAGACTTGTGTCCATAAGGCACTGCCAATGGCACAGGTGCTTCAGCGGGGGACCAGCAGCGGCACAGGCAGAGCTGCGGGAGCTGCAGAACACAGCAGCCAGGCTGGAGCTAGGGCTGGGGCTGAGAGTGGGACAGGACGGTGGCAGGACACAGCAGCAGCAGCACAGGCAGGGCCACGGGACATGGTGGCCAGGCTGGAGCTGGGACTCCAAGCAGACTGTGTGGTAGCACATCCTGGCAACACAGCACAGAGCTGTGGATCACTGCAAGCCTAGCAGAAAATTCCATCCAGGCAAGTTCAACAGATGTGGGTAAGCCCAGAGCCACAGACAGAGACCACCAGCAACCAGCCTGGAGGTACATCAGAATGACAATAGCCAGCCCAGAGAAGCCTTCCCCTGACCCAGGGCTGGGCAGAGGTTCCAGCACCAGCTGAGGCTGAGCACAAAGCTACAGTGTCTCCGCCAGGGTGAGGGCTGCTCCCTGAGTGCTCCTGCAGGGCACAGAAAGAGACTCACCGTCATAAAACCCTGCTGCCAGGTGATGGTGGGGCTTGGAAGGCATCCAGGAGAGACTGAAGCACTGCCCACACTCAGATGCATTACCTGCCTGGATGGAGCCCACCTGAAGTGTGGCGATGCACTGCACCTGGGGGCCAAGGGAGAGCCCTGGGTCACAGCCCCGCACCGGTGCCATCCATGCCCCAAGAGTGGGATGCCTGGGGTGGGAGCACGACACTGCTCTGCCCCTCCAACACTCTGCAGGTGCATCAGCTCCCCAAGCTCTGCCACCTGCACTGGCTGGGGGGCTTGCCGGGTGCCGGCCCTGACAGGGATCACCATGGCGGGGAACACTGACCTTGCAGATAAGGTGCTTGTGAAGGGACCCATCTAGAAGAGAGCAGAAGGGGGTCAGGACAGGCATTGGCTGTCCTGGGAGCTCCCTGCCTGGAGCCTGGATTGCAGCTCCTCATGGCCCTGGCCAGGGCTCCCAGTCCCTGTCCCGCCATCCCCCCAGAGCAGTGTCCCCAGCACAGCAGGAACTGAAGCACACGGAGAAGCAAACTGGCGGCAGCAGGACCCCCAAGAGCCAGGCCTGTCTGTGTGTTGGAGGAAGCAGCCCCTGAAACGTGCTGCAGGCAGAGATGATGTGCTCGTGCCCCACCATGGCCGGCACCAAAGTCAAGGTGATGCAGTGACACGCAGGGGCCAGACCTGACTGTGACCACTCCAGGAAGGGAGAGAGCAGCCATGTAGGACATCTACATCCATGGCTGACAGGACTGGAGCAGCGTGGCAGCACTCCTGGGGAGGGCAGGCTGCAGAGACCCTGCATCCAACAGCTCAGGACAGGATGCCCACAGGTCCACCGTGCATCAGCTCTGTCTACCAGAAAATCCCCCCCACCAGCAACACCCAACATGACTGCTGTGGGGACCCTGTCCCACATCCCTCGGGCCTGGGGTCCCTAACCCCCAGGGTGGGACTGTCCTCCAGCATAGTGAGCACCAGACAGGCACGTCACAGCCTGGAGCTTGGCAGCCATGGGTGGAGACACGGAGGAGCTGCGCATCTTCCCCAGCACAGCTGCGACAGCCAGGATGCAGTATGGAGACCAGCTCCAGCTCTGCGAGGCAGGAACACAGGGATGTGGGTCCTCAGTGCCCCAAGGACAGCCAGCACAGCCACACCGGTTTGGGAGCTCCCAGCAGGGCCTGTCACCACAGTCCGGCACTGATCCGGTGGCTGGGAACCAGCGCTCCAGCCCAGCCTTGAGGTGCAGTGACCGCACGTGCAGCCACAGCCCGTGATGTGCTGGGCTTCAGTCACTGGCAGGAGCTGGGGGGGCCCCACCACAAGGTGCCACGTGGGGGCTGCAGCAGCACAGGCACAGCTGACATGCCGGGGGGGCTGGGAGCTGTGCCTGGGCACAGGGAGCCCATTTCCCACTGTCAGCATGGAAGTGCTGGCTGTCGGCTACGGCTGAGCGCCCACTGCCAGCACACGCCGGCCATCAATCCCGCCCAGCTCCGGTGCGGTCTATTACAGGCACCATTAGCCTGAGCTGGCCCACCACTCCCTGTCCTGCCCTAACACATGGCTCGGCCAGACTGGAGGGAGCAGCTCAGGCAGCAGGGAGATGGGGAATGGCTGAGGACACACTTTGTGATGCACCACACCCTGCACTCCGCTATGGCCACAGTGACGCTGCTGAGAGCCCCCTCCCAGGGCTCAGCTTTGTGGGGCTGCCTAGGAGCTATATCCCAGCCAAGCTGCTGCAGTGTCCCTGAGACGCAACCAAAGCAGCACTTTGTGCAAGGCCTGTGCTCACAGGGTGCAGGTAAGGCTGGAGCTCTTCTCCACTGGAATTCCACAATGGAATTGTGGAAGCCGTTGGAAGTGACACCTTGGCACTGGGGCTTGGGTCTCTGGGCACAAGAGTACTCAAAGCAGGCCCTCAACACCAAAAAGCAGCCTTGGATCCCACACCATACCTGTGACAGATGCCACGCTGGGGGCAATCTTGGGGATCAGGTGGGCTCACTTCCCCACCATGCAGCTCCCAGGCCGGGGCACAGTCCTGCTGGCAGCTCCCCAGCACAGCAGGCTCTTATGGGCAGAGGTGCCAAGCCCGGGGCTTGCAGTCCCACCCTGGCATGGGGGGAGGAGGGCCAGGACGCCCCTGCTCGGCGGTGTGGCTCTTCCTACCTTTTACCTGGGTTGTCTTGGCGTGGTGCAGGGCCCCAGGGTGAGGCAGGGCATACACCACCACCCTGCCGTCTGAGAAGGCAGCGGCCAGCAGGCCCAGTCGGCTCATCTGTGGGTGCTGGGGATGGACAAACGGGCTCAGACATGGGGTCACCTCTCAGGACCCTTGGGGAACCCACGGGCAGCCCTTGAGCAGCACTCACCGTCCGGGCTGCAGTGGGTGGCTCCCAGGCACCACTGGGGCAGAACTTCATGTCCCACACACAGCCGTAGTCAGCAGCGATGGCATAGGCCAGCCTGGCTCTGCTGGGAGAGCTGTGGACACGAGTTTGGCCATGAGGAACATGGCACTTGGCGCCCAGCAGCTCCAGTACACACCAGTGTACACCACGAGCAGAGATGGCCACCAGCACAGCCTCCTTGGGGTTCAGGCTGTGGTTGGTGGCTCTGGGAGAGGACAAACCTCACCACCCACACAGCCATGGAGGGACACAAGATCTAGGCAGGCCCTAGCCCCAGCCCCAGGCCTGGCCACTCACCCCTGCTCCGTCTGCAGCATGCCCAGGCCCCAGAGCTGCAAGAGTGCAGGGCCTGAGTGAAGCCCAGACACGCTGTGCATCTCATCCATGCTCCTGTGGCAGGACACGGCCACATACTGCGGGGCTGCAGAGCCCTCCGGGGTTGGGCACCACTCCATCGCCCACACTGGGCCGCCCACAAAGAAGGAGACATCCAGGCGCTCTTGGTGGGGCTGCAGAGAGCTGAACCTGTTGGCGGGAGATGGGTGAGGGCTTCTGCAGAGCTGGTGTAGGGGCTGGTGGGACCCCAGGGCACAGTAGGGGCTGGCTGCCCAACCCATGGATGCAACCCTGGGGGTAACCCCTGGTCCCAGACAGGCCTGCGGACACTCTGACAGCCACTGTCCTGCTGGGCCTGGGGACAACCTGACAGCCACTGCCATGCTAGGTGGGGGACAGCCTAACAGACAACACCCTGCTGGACCTGAGGACACCCCATCACACACCTGTTTAACCTGTACAAGGCACCATCGTCCTTGATGCCCTCACGCTGAATGGAGAAGAGGGGAGACTTCTCCTCTGCTGGCAGGTACGGAGCAGCCTCACTGTGCAGGCAGAAAGTGAGAGGAGGTCTCCCCACCCCTCACCCAATCACTGCAGCACAGCTCCGTGCCCCAGCACCATCCCAGCCTCCAGGAGGCCTCACAGGCCCTGTTGCTGGCCATGTGGCTCCACAGCCAAATCCAAGAGACCCCCAAAGCCCACAGCAGACACACAGAGGGGTGTGGGAGTACAGCCCCCCCATCCCCTTGCTCACCCCAGACACTGCTGGGACCTGCCCCACTTTTCCTTCGGCCCTGCTCCCTCCCTGCTCCCATGCTACCTGTCAGAGAGACACGTCCACCTGTGTGCCACCGGAATCCAGTCAGGGAACTCCCACTGCGAGTGCTTCTGCTCCCGCCTGCAGTGCATGCCAGACCTCAGCCATGGCCCCGCACCTGGCGTGTCCACCACTCCCTCCTCACATCTCCTCCCCACGGCAAGAGCAGCACCCCCTACCTGTGGCACAGCCTCCCCTTGTGCAGCACAGCCCCTGCCCTTTGCAACCCCCCCGACCCAACTGTGCCCTATCCCAGCGGAATACTGACATTCCCGATGGCACGAGCTCCTTCACCCTTGCATCAGTGCCAGTGATGGCACCAGGACACACCCACTGCTCCCTGTAATCCCCCCGAGCCTCAAGCACCCCCAGCCTCCACTCACAGGGTGCAGGTAAGACTGGAGCTCTTCTCCACTGGGGCCATGATGGAGTTGTGGAAGCCGTTGGGGGCGAGGCCTCGGCACTGGGGCTTGGATCTCTGGGCACAAGAGCAGACTCAGAGCGAGCCCTGAGCCCTGGGGGACCCACCTGTCCCACAGGGAACCACCACAACCCCCGAGCAGAGAGCTCTCCCCAGCCACTGTCAACATGCCACACTGGGCTAAAGACATATAGCCCCACTACGGGAACTTCCAGGAGGCCAGGACCCCTTCAGGACCTGCCTCCACCTCCCACGGCTCCAGTGGGAGCGCAGGCCCTGCTCCCTCTCTCAGACGACTTGTCCCTGCTCCCGTCCCCACTGGCCCTCATCCAGAGCTGCCACTGGCCTTGTGCCAACCCCATGCGCCACCTCTGTCCCAGTTGTCCTGCCCTGGCAGCAGGGACACTGTGGGACAGCACAGGCATCTGGAACTGTTGGTGCTGGGACACAGGCAAGAAGGGACAGAGGCAGAGCCCCTGCCCCTGCCCTCACCCCTGTGGCTGCTGTCCTCGCGCCGTGCCCTCGAGGTGTCTCCAGCTCTGCCTCCGACGCCTCACTGAACAGCGTGTCGCTGCCCTCCTCCTCCTCCTCCTCTGCCAGCAGCACCTCCTGCGAGGGCACGAAGTCAGCATCTTGTGCGGGGTCGTCGCTGTCTGTGTCCTCCTCTTTCCTCCTCCGGCTCCGGCGCTTCCTCCGGACGTGCTCAGGCTCTGGCTCCGGCGCTCCCTCGGCTGGAGCAGGGGGCTGGCACGTGGGCATCAGCTCCTCCGCCAGCTCCTGCAGGTACAGCAGAGCCCTGGGACACCAGGGCAGTGCCTGGAGGTGAGCAGCAGGATGACACAGGGGTGGACCAGTCCTGCCTCCCTCCCTCCAGGATTTGGTGGATGCACCCTCCAGCCCGTGGTCTGGGCAATGGATCTGCCCAGCTGTGCCAGAGGCCCTGAACACACGGCCTCCCGCCACCCTGAACTCCCTGGCGCTTGCCCTGCTACCACCAATAAGCTCCTCCTGCTCTGTCAGGAACCAAGGAAATTCCTCCTGCCACAGGCAGCTGCTGCCCCCTGCCCGGGGTTCCTGGATCCAAACACATTCCCTAAAGTGGGAAAGGATTGGTCTGTGAGGAATCAGTACATCCCACCAACATGGGACAAAGTCCTACAGGAAAGACACTGAGACTCTCTGGGGAGACAGAGGTCATTGAATCATGGAATCAGGGAATGGTTTAGGTTGGAAGGCACTTTAAAGCTCATCCTGTTCCAATGCCCTGCCATGGGCAGGGACATCTTCCACTAGACCAGGGTGCTCCAAGGCCCGTCCAACCTGGCCTTGAAAAATTCCAGGGATGGGGCAGCCACAGCTTCTCTGGGCAGCCTGTGCCAGGGCCTCGCCACTCTCAACGGGAAGGATTTCTTCCCAATATCCCATCTAACTCTGGCAGTGGGAAGCCATTCCCCTGTGTTCTGTCCCTATAGGCCCTTGTCCAAAGGCCCTCTCCAGCTTTTTGGGTGCCCCTTTAGGCACTGGAAGAGGCTCTAAGGTCTCCCTGGAGCCTTTTCTTCTCCAGGCTGAACATTTCCACCTCTCTCATGTGTCTCTAGAGCACAGGTGCCCCCAGGCCCCAATTGTCACCATCACTTACACTTTGGCTGCCCTCCTTTTGGGCCGCCTGCCCCGAGGGGTCTCAAGGCCGTCCCCGTCCTCGCTGCTCCCCAGCCCCTTTTCCATCCGGATGGGCTCCGGGGCCTGGGACAGCTCCAACAGCAGCACCTCGGCCTTGCCCTTCCTGCCGCGCCTCCCAGCAGCCCGTGAGGGTGGCACTGCCCCATTCGCCGAGCTCTCGCCGTGCCCCTCCACCGCCCTGTCGGGACCGACTTGGGGCCGCATGGATTTCTTCGGGGATTTGGCAGCTTCTCCATCCTCACAGTCTAGATCTCCCGCTGGCAGCTCTTCTCCTGCCCCAAAACACCGGAATTAGCACCGGAACGCAGCAAGGCACGACTCGGTGTCGCGCAGCACCGGGTACGGGAGCACCACCTCGTACCCCGCGAAGCGCCCCCGCCTCGCCCCGCCCACCCCCGGTACATACGGAGTACTCTCTGNTCGCCCCGCCCCCCCCCGGTACATACGGAGTACTCTCTGTTCCCCCTCCCGCTCCCCACTACGGCTCCGGCTCCGGCCGGCAGAACCCGATCGTCGTCCCGGCCTCTCCCGGAGACTCCGCTCCCGGCACGGCGGCCTGCGGGCGGCGCCTGACGCCATCGGGGGCTCCCAGAGCCGCCGCACCGCTACGGGCCCCGCCACCAGCACCGAACCGGAACCACGAATGGCCAGAATGATGACGTCACAAGGACCCNCTGCGTTCGCGCTCTCCCCTGGTTTTTGTGGTTAAATGGCAGAGTTGAGGAGATGCTCGATTTTTTTGTGATATGCGGTTTGTGTTCTGTTTGATGCAGTCTGATCGCGAGCGGATTTGAATTTAGGTCCACAGTGGCCGCGGGCAGTGCTCGCTGTGACAATGAGAGGACAGTGGACAACCTGGCGCTGCATCGAGGACGGGGGAGAGGAACACGGGAGCCGTGGGATCTGGGACCGCGGGTGTAGGAGGCGATCCGCGAGGAGTCTGGGACTCTCCAGCAGGACAGGAAATCAGCGAAGGCAGTCCAGTCGTGCTCTCGGTGCGCTGTTTGAGAACAGCCGGGGGTTCAGGGGCAGCCCAGGACACTCTCTTCGAACAGGCCGTGCTGGTGCCCGGGAGACATATCCCTGTTCCCTGCAGTAATTGGCCAGCGGATCCCTAAAGGAGGCCTCCGGACTGCTGCGTTTGAAGCCGGGATGATCCCAGCCTGTCCCACACCGTGTCTGCAGGAGCAGGGAAACACCTCGGTGAAATGGGTCCTTGCTGGGGAAGAGGAGTGGAGATGCCAGTCCTGCTTGGTGAGCACTGTCTGGATCACACCCGGTGGAGTCCGTGAGTTCAGCCAGACTTCCAGAGAATGGGAATTTGATGCAACCCAAGTCAAACGAAGTCTCTGCCCCCATCTGTCCCTCCCACGAGGTCAATGTGCAGGCCGGGACGCTAACCCGAGTCTTGCCGTCCCACCGCAGTCTGAGCACACAGTCAGGCTGGAGGCGCTTCTCGACCCGTGGGCAGAAGCCGGAGAGGAGAGGCTGGGCCGCTTCCGTGCAGATGGAGATGGGGCACGGACCAGGTGCCGAGGCCCGCTGGAGTCGGGCTAGCAACACTACTGCCATGCCTGCAGGCCATCCTGGCAAGCGATAGCACGTCAGTGCGGGAACAAAGTGGAAAAAGACTGTTTCGAGAATATTGGCTGCCATTGAGAACAGTGACGAAGAACATATGCATACTACCTGCAGCTAACCCTGATAACAACTAACTCTCCCTCCAAACAACGAAATCAGGAAGAATGCGAACACAATCTCCCCTACCATAAATCAAGCAGCCAAGCTTCCTGCATTTGGGGATGTGGCAGGGCTCAGCACACGCGCAGTGCAGCGTAACGGCCCTCGTCCAGGGACAGCGACCTGATATTAGTTTCTTCCCTGCGCTGTCAGTTTGCAACCCCCGCACGGCCCGGCCCACGCAGCGCCCGCGGCCGCGCGAGGGCGGCGGAGTCTCTGCGCGGGCCGTGTCCCGGCAGGCCGCGCGGCGCTGCCTCATTTGCATGGACGCGCCCCATGAGGCGTCTGCTGAGGCCCCGCCCCTGCCAGGGCGGTGTGGCTGTGACGGCAGCGGTGTAATTTACATGGCCCCGCCCCCGCCGGTCCGGCATGCCGCGCCGATCCCGCTCGGGCCGTGGGGCTCCACCGGCCGCGCTTCCCCGCGGCCGCACCGCCCCGCGCCCCGCCCACCGCCCACCGCTCACCCACCGCTCACCGCCGGGGGTGACCCCCCGCGGAAGGGCCCTCTCCGGGGCTGGTGCCAGCGGACACGGCCAGGGGGACCCGGGATCTCCCTGCCCAGGCCAGCTCGGGGGTCTGCTAGAAGCACAGCCCGAGTGTCACCAAATCTCCGAGGAGGGTAAGCCAGGGACCATCACCACACTGTCACCGTTTCCCCAGAGGAGGGGCCTAGGGACAGGGAAGACCCATCCCTCCTGCAGCCTGAAGTGGGAGGAGAGGCCCCAGCGGGCCCCAAGGAAGGTGCAGAGCTGTGCAAGTGGTGACATGGATGACATGGGTGCCAGGGCTCTGCCACACCACAGATGGCACACACAGAGTACTGGGGGGCCTGGTTTATTAGTGTCCGTGCAGCTGCTCCGACTACTGATCCACATTCTTAACACGCAGGACCACAGGCACTGAGGTGCAGGGGATCATGCCCAAGTCTGTGATGACCAAATCCACCAGGTCTGGGGGCGTCACATCATAGACCAGGTTGAGAAGGCGTAGAGACTTGTTCTCTGCCCAGCCCCCAAGCTGGGCTTGGCCCTTCCGGAGCACAATCAGGTCATCAGGGTCATCTGCAGAGAGTGGAGAAGTCACAGGATCAGGGGGAGGGACAGCACCTCTCCATCCTGCTCCTGGAGCAGCACACACCAGCACTGCCTGCCAGGTGCCCCTGCCGGCAAGTGGTGGCCCCTTGCCCGGGAAGAGGGATGGCAGGGCAGAGCAGCCTGTCATGGTCCACAGCAGGGAGTGGGAGCGAAGGTCCCAGGTGGAAGGAAGGGGACAAAAGCTGTACCCAGCTCGTTGGAGACAAAAGAATCTGTCTGCACCCGCTCGCAGAACTTGTAGGTCTCGCAGCAGACCAGGACGGGCACGTTGTAGGCCTTGGAGACCAGTGCGATCTGTGACGTCCCCACACGGGACATGACAGAGCCATTGGCCAGGAGCGCATGGGCTCCCAGCAGCACTTTGGACACCTGTCAGGGAAGCGCAGAGATCTGTCAGCACCTTTGATCACACCGCAGCCTCCCTCGCCCTTGGCACAGCCCCTCACCTCAGGCAATACATAGGAGATGGTGTTGATCATCACATAGGTGCAGTGGATGCCCTTCCGTACCAGGCGGCGCAGCGTCTCCCGGCCCTCCAGGCGCGGCCGGCTGTCCACCACGATCACGCGGAATGCACGGCCCTTCTTCGCATGGGCGTCGCACAGTGTCCGGTTCACCAGGGAGGAGCTGACGGGTGCCAGTCAGGAGCTGCCTCGTCCCCTCAGACCAGGCTCCCACCTGGCCAGGATACCCACCCTCATCCTCATGAGTGTTGCTCCCTCCAGAACCCTCCTGCCATGATGGCTCCCAGGGCCTGTCTCCCTGCCTCTGCACAAGGAAGCACTCCTGGGAAAGGTGATGTCTCAGCCCTCCCCGGAAGAAGCACTGACCTCTCTGTCTGTGACCAGCACAAGGCACTCTGCCAATCCACACCCCCTCCCAGTTTCCCTCTCACAACACCCTAGGCCTGCATTGGCCTCCTGCCCCTGCTCCTTCCTCTGCCCAGGACACATATCATTGCTGCAGCAAGAGTCCAGGTATCTCTGGTTCTTTTCCCTACCTCTCCTTCCTGGGACGCAAACTTCCATATTTTTGCTTCCCGACATTTGACTTTGTTGCAGTTTGTTTAAAATCCAGTGAACAACCCTCGCTGTTCTGTAAGTGCCCTAGGTGGAGGGAGCTGTGACTCTGGGGTTCTTGGAATCCAACTTCAGACATACCAGGTAGGGCAGTGCTGAGCCCTGTGCAGGACCATCACAGCCTCACCTCCCATGCTGTTCCATTCACCCCTCCCACCCGCCAGATCAGCTGCCTGCGCTCTGTGCTCACCATCCATACACCAGTATCACGTCATGGTCATTGATCTTCTCAAAAGCAGACCTTGAGATGGCCTCAGCTGCCAGGACAATCTTCTCCCGCAGGTATTTGTCAATCATGTCCTGGAGCTTCTCCTTTGCCTGGGGAGAGACAGACATCGCATACAGACTTTCTTGCTCTCTGCAGCTCCCTGATTTGTGCCAGGTGGAGATCAGGCTCTTCTCCCTGGTAACAAACTTTCAATTCCACTGCTGCACTGTTCCGAGTCTGCATCCCATCCCTGCTCAGCTCCTTCACCTGGAGCCTGCTACTCAGCGAGGCCACTCACCTCCTCCTCTCTCAGAGTGTCAGGCAGGCATGATATCTCCTTCTTGAGGAACTTGATGGCGTTGCCCATGCTGGCTGAGAGTGGCCGGCACTGGTTCAGGAAACTGCAGAAGAAATGGGCTTAGCTCCAAAGCAGCCTGGAGGGCCAAGACAGGGAGAGGGAGGGTGGGCAGGAAGGAAGAATCTTGGGAAAGTCAGCCAAAGTTTGCGTGGACACCAGCCTAGAGATGTGACCAATGGACCACGCTCTGTGGAGCTTTGGTCCGTCTGCTCTGATGTTGGGAGCCCTCACCTGATATGTGGCTTCAGCTTGGCCACCAAGTCCCGCGACAGCTCCTCATTGGGGGGAGTGGAGTAATCCCGGATCAGCTGGGACAAGTAAAAGGCAGTATGATCTCTGGGCACCTCAGGGTAGGGTATGCAAGCACCCTACCTGACAGGCTACAGTTGAGGCACACATATCCTGCACAGCCTGATACACTGCCTGGAGGGGCAAAGGGTGCTCCAGGGACTCAAAACAGCAGTGGCAGTGCCAGAAAAGAACCCTGCCCTGGCACGATCCAAAGGAAGAGGCTGATGATGACTGACCACAGATACATCCTCAGCAGTCAGGCAGCAGGAACACACACCTGCGCCCAGCACAATACCCCTGCTGTCAGGTAGCTGCTCAGGTACCTGTTTGAAAACTTCGAGCAGCGCAATGCAGCGGGCATTGGAACCGTTGATGATGCCCTGGGAGTACTGGAGGCCGAGGCGCACCACTGCTGGGTGGATCACTGTGGAGGGGATGCTGCAGGGACCAGCCGGAGGGAGCTGTCAGCACCTCTGTAGTCCAAAACACTCAACCCATTGATGAGCCCCCACCCAACAACCCAAGGCAGGGCCCAGGAAGGGAGCTGGCGGTAACCTGAGGAGCCAGGCTCATCCCACAGCCCCTTCTCCTGTGGCTCTGCACTCACCCCACAGGAAATATATTGGGCTGCCACTCCCCAAAGCAAGTTAAATGTCCCCCACCACTCCATCAGGTGCATCCCACATGCAGGACTATGACACCCCCTCCTCCAGTGCCATTCTGCAGCCAGGCCAGCCAAAGCAGAGCCCAGCATTGCCAGAGAACTGGGCTGGGGAGGCCTTGTACCTCATCTGCTGCGTCAGTGGCTTCTTCCGGCTGTACTGGTGGAGATGGGAGAACAGGTTGACCTTGGTGCCATAGTCCTGCCTCAGCGGTACCTGTAGCCGAGTGTTGTGATGGCTCACTCAGTGCTCTGCTCATTTCAGGGCCACCAGTCACACCCAGCACTTGCTCAGGGCATGCAAAGTTCCCCTCTGTCTTCAGAGAGCAGGCCCTGGTCTTACCATGTGCCTCCCCAGGCCCTCTGCAGCACACCGCCAGGTGTGCAGTCTGTCACCCAGTCCTCCTCCTACCTGCTGCCGCTCCAGCTTCTTGGCCAATTTCCTCTGGGCAGCGGGGTCATCCACCTGCACGTGCTCTGGCAGCCGTTTCACCACTGTGAGGACAGCCGGGGTGAGGCCAAGCTGCTTGGTGCACTCCCAAATTCAGGGATGGCAGGGCAGCACCCAGACCACAAACAGACTGAAGTCAGGGAAGCCCCCAGGGACAGGCAGGACCCAGACCATGGCTGGATCACATGGGCATCCTCTGCCTGCGCCCACACCAGACCTTCCCATCCTGCTCACCCACCCTCTGCACCCCGTGGTGACCACAGCCTTACTGGACTGCGGCTCGGTAGGGCTCTGCCGGGGCTTGGCCGTTGTGGCTGCCTGGCTCAGCTCTGCCTTCCTGGCCTGCTTCTGGGCCCGCTCAGCCTCCTGCTTAGCCCGGCGCTCTGCTCGCAGCTCTGCTTTGCTCTTGCCCCCCGTGGGTTTCTCGCCGTCACCGGGGCCATCAGCCGAGGCGGGGGGGGACGTGGGCTGAGCAGCTGCTGCGGGGGAGAAAGGGGGAGTCTGTGCCCCGTCTCGCCGGGAGATGCAGCCCAGTGCGAGGGGTAGCCCGCGGCAGGGAGAGCCTTGTGTCCAGGAAGGGGCTCCAGGCCCTCAGCACCGCGCAGCTGACACGGCACCACGGGGCAGCCCCGCGCTGCTGTGCGGAGGGGACTGGGCTCTCTATACCGCAGTCCCTACGGCAACGCGGGTGTCCGAGGGCACGAGGGCCCGGACTGGGGCACGGAGTGGGGGTACAGCCCAGGGGTCCCGCTGGAAGACACTCCCGGCTCCGGGCGTTGCCAGCCCGGGACATCCGCGGGTCTGGCCCAGCGCTGCCCCGCTCGGGGCTCTGCGGGGACGGCGGCGCTCACCCCGCGGCTGCCTCGGCTCAGGGGGTGCACCCAGCTCCGCGGGTTCGGCCGACGGCCCCTTCTCGCTCCTCTTCTTTTTCTTCTGCTGCTTCTTCTCCTTCCGCAGCTGCAGCTTCTCCTCCCGGGAGAGCTCCGGGGCCTGTGAGCACACACCGTCAGGTGGCCCCGAAGTCAGTTCCCAGCCCCGGCCTCACACCAGCCCCGGCCCCGCTCACCTGCGGTCCCGCCAGCACTGGCGCAGCTCCCTCAGAGTTCCTACCTAGAACGATGGGAGCGTGAGCGGGGCCGGGTCTGGTCCCGGTGCCGGTCCCGGTGCCCCGTCCCGCACTCACCTTCCCGGTCCGCCATGGCGCCGGCGCGCCGCCTTCAGCGCCCCCTGCCAGCCAGGCGGCGCTGCGTGACCCGCCGTGACGTTCGGGCTCCTCTGCGTGACGCGGATGACGTCACTCCCCGGTGCGGAGCCGGTGCGTTCTCGGGGTCCCTCCCGCGGCCCCGCCCCCAGTCCTGTCCCGCCCCTGGCACTCACGGCCGTGCGCGCCTGCAGACCCGGCGCGGCGGGGGCGCTCGGGGCGGGCTGGGCAGGGCGTCCCCGGGGCGGGCGGAGAGCGACGGCCGCGGGCGGGG
>VZTF01005242.1:61046-71121 GCA_013397755.1 Cnemophilus loriae
GGATCCGGACCGGGACCGGGGCCGGGCGAGGCGGGCAGGTCCCGGCCCACCGCCATCCCCAGCCGGCGCCCTGTGCCACGGCCGGGCAGGGATTGGGCCCCGCCGCCTCCGCGCCTCCGGATCGGGCGCGGGGGGTCCCTGGAACAGCCGCGGGGACGTCCGGACCTTGCCCTGCCCGGGCGCCGCGGGCGGGGGTGGGCAGCCCGCAGGGGCCCCGTCCGGTCTCGTCCTCAGCTCCAGCTCATCCTGGCCCGCCCGTCCGTCCGTCCGTTTGTCCCGGCTTCCTGTTTTGCTCCCTGCGCCGTGAGCGGCTCCGGAGAGGAGCCGGGGGACGCTGCTGCCGAGTGGCGGTGGCCATCGAGTGCCCAGACCCTCTTCCCGAGGCCGGCAGCGGCGGGCGGAGCCCCCAGGCTGGGCGGAGAGTCCGGATCGGTGCTCTCGGAGTAAGGGTGGGCAGCCCTGGGCTTCACGACCCCGCGGAGACCCTCACGCTTGCCCCCTGTGCCGAAATCCCTCTCCGAGGGATCCCCCTCGAGAGCCCGAGTAGGGGCACGGACGCGGTGGTGAGTGGTGATAAGCGGTGATGGACGGACCTGGCAATCTGCAGGAGCTGCAGTTGCTCAAGGGCCAGAGGAGCAGGCAGCCCTCCAGGCATTTCGGCCCCGTGACCCCCCTGCACTTTGCCCTCCGCTTTTGCAGAGGCTCCTCAGGCCTGGGGGAGACCTTGGGGAGAGACCTTGGGCAGCCCGGGGGCTGGGCAGGAGCTGTGACCTCATGGAGAGCCCTGATATGGGCAGGTGTGGGTGCTGCCTGTACCACCCCAGTCCCTCCTGCTTCCTCCGCAGCAACCCTGAGCCACTGGGCTGGTGTCTTTGGGTTGGAGGTGCTAGTGTGAGCTCCAGCCTGGCTGGGCTGGGACCTCTGCTGAGCCTTGGGCAGTCCCAGCGCTCAGAAGCAGGAGAGCACTGAGGGCGTCCATGGGAGGCTGGGCTGCCGTGGCTGGCTGGAGGCTCATGTCCATCCTCTCGCCCTCCCAAACACTACTTTGGGGATGGCAGGACCTGAGAGGACAGTGCTGTCCCTTGCAACGACTCTGCCTATGGTGAGGTGTTGGGAGCTGGGCCGTGGAGTTGCCAGGCCCTTTATGTTCTGCAGTCGTAGCTGTGCTCTGCCTGTGGCATCAGCAGGAGCTGAGCCAGAGCAGAGGGGGCACAGCCAGGGACCAGCTCCTTGTGAACCCCTGGGAGTGGGGAGGGGTGTCCTTGTCTGTTGGCGTGGCGACACCCCCGTCTGTGGGGCTGCAGTGTGGCTCTGTACTCCCCACAGCTGGGCAGCCACATGGTTAGACCTTCCTGGTGTCCAGTGGGCACATCTCTTGGATGTGCTCGTACTTCCTGAATGATTTTGACCATCTGCCCCTCATCAGAGTCCTCCAGAATATCAGCTTTTCCTGGGTGCTCCCTGGCGTCCTGTGTGCCTCGAGCTGGGCAGGTCCTGGGATTCTTCCATCTGACAGGTGCTGGGATCTGACCAGCCTCTTTCCCTGCAGGCCTACAACATCCACGTGAATGGGGTGTTGCACTGCCGGGTGCGCTACAGCCAGCTCCTGGGCCTGCATGAGCAGGTAGGGAGGGCGGCGGGTGCCGAGGTGCCCGCTCCTGGTCTCTGACATTCCGTCTGGGTTCTTGCATGCTGCTGGCTTCCCACGTGGATAAGGGATGCTGGCAAGCTCTCTGCTCCCCTTGCTGGGTCCCTGGGGATCAGCTCGGGTGGGGGATCAAGGCAGCCACCGTCTCTCTGGAGGCTCTTGCAGCACTCTGGTCTTATCCTAGTTAAGGAAGGAGTATGGCGCTAATGTGGTCCCAGCCTTTCCTCCAAAGAAGATCTTCACGCTCACTCCAGCGGAGGTGGAGCAGCGACGGGAGCAGCTGGAGAAATACATGCAGGCTGGTAAGCTGGGCTTGCCCCGGTCTGGTTGTGCAGGGCACCGGGGCACTGCCCATGGCTTCCTCTCTGCACTGGTGCAACTCGGTTGATGGGCTTGTCCCCTGGACGCCAGCTCCTGTCCCAGCCCCTGCCCTGCTTTGGCAGAGTGGGGATGTGCAGGGGAGTCCCTGGCTGCCCCAGCATACAGTCTGAGGGCAAACTGAGGGGCTGCAGAAGGGCCGGGCACTGCCCCTTCCCATGGGACTCCTGACTCCTCATGCCCCTTCCTGCAGTGCGGCAGGACCCAACGCTGGGAGGCAGCGAGACCTTCAACAGCTTCCTGCGCAAGGCACAGCAGGTGAGGGGGCAGAGCTGTGCGAGGTCTGGGGCCCTCGAGCTGTGGCGAGGGGCTAGGGTGCCAGTCCTGTTTCTCTCTCCAGGAGACGCAGCAGATTCCCACAGAGGAAGTGGTGCTGGAAGTGCTGCTCTCTAACGGGCAGAAGGTCAAGGTCACCATCCTTACCTCGGACCAGACAGAGGATGTCCTTGAGGTGCCAGAGCTCTCGTGCTGGGTGGGACCAGCCCCTCCTGCTGCGTTCTGTGGTTTCCCACGTGTGGGGGTCTCTCAGCCTGGCAGCCCCCCCCCTTGCCTCCCCTGCCATCTGCCCACCCTGGAGCAGGGTTGGCTTGGTGGGGCTGAAAAGCTGGGAGCTGAAATGGGTGTGCTGATGGGTGTGCTGGGCTCAGATTGATGTTTGGGATCCCCTAGCTGTTTCCTGGTTGCAACGAGCCCCAGGCCTGGCCACAGGGCAGCAGAGGTGCTGCCTTCCTGCTGTTGAGAGGCCCCAGAATGCACATGGGCTGGGTCTTGCCACCACGTTGGGACTATATTGGGACTATCCTGCTTTTCCTCCCAGGCTGTGGCCTCCAAGCTGGACCTGCCAGATGACCTGGTTGGCTACTTCAGCCTCTTTCTAGTGAGAGAGACCAAGGATGGAGCTTTCTCCTGTGAGTAGAGCACACTGCGGTGGGACATCTGCCCTGCCCCCTGCCTGGAGTGAGGGCTGTGTGCTTGGACCCTGCCCTGGGTGGGGGGCCCAGCTGTTTCCCCTGGGGCACCCTAGCAGTGGGGGCCTAGGGGCTCCTGCTGCGCAGAGCTGCTGCTGAGCCGGTGTTTCCCCGCAGTCGTGCGAAAGCTGCAGGAGTTTGAGCTGCCGTACGTGTCGGTCACCAGCCTGCACAACCCTGAGTTCCAGATCATCCTGCGCAAGAGGTGAGTGAGGGGCTGTGGGGCAGCAGTGGGGTGGTGCTTGGGGCTCCCTGTTCCACAGAGGGACCCTCCCCTCCTGCCATTGCTGCCCACAGATGCTTTGGCCCCCAGGAACACACCTGAGCATCCCTGGCCATGACAATGGAGCATGGGCTGCCCTGCTGTGCTCAGCCCATTTCTAGCTTCCCATGGCAACTGGTTTAGATGGGGACCAGGGCACGGTGACTGACGGTTAGCGGGGAGCTGGTCAGAGAGCCAGCCCACAGGAGGGTGATTTTCTCTTCGTCGCTGTCAGGAGGTGGGGAGTAGGCTGACCCATGTGGTTCCCTTCCAGCTACTGGGACTCAGCCTACGATGATGATGTGATGGAGCATCGTGTGGGGTTGAACTTGCTGTATGCGCAGGTGAGGGTTGGTATGGCACAGCCAGGTGAGGAGGGGCACTGCACCCCTTGGCCACATCTGTGCAGGGGCTTTGGTGGCTCTGGTCCCAGGTGCTCACCAACCTCTGCTGCTTGTAGACGGTGTCAGACATTGAACATGGATGGATCCTTGTCAACAAGGAACAGCACCGGCAGCTGAAGTCCCTGCAAGAAAAGGTCTCCAAAAAGGAGGTAGGAGAGGGTGCAATGCCATGACTGGGGCAGTTCTGGCACTGCACTAGCCCCTCTCCATGTGATGTGTGGTACCGGGTTGGTCACCAGTGCTGAGCATCCCTGGCTCTGCCCGCAGTTCATCCGCCTGGCGCAGACCCTAAAGTACTACGGCTATCTCAAGTTCGACCCCTGTGTCACCGACTTCCCTGAGAAGGGCTGCCATGTTGTTGTCAGTGCCGGCAACAACGAGCTCAACTTCCAGGTGCGGCTGCCGAACGAGCAGATCAAAGAGGGCAGCTTCAAGGTCACGCGCATGCGGTGCTGGCGGGTCACATCCTCGGTGAGTGACACTTGGAGAGCAGGGAGGGGTCTGGGAGGGGGCTAGAGAGACCTGGCTATGCCAGGCTGGGCTGGTACCTCTCCTTGAGAAAGGTGCTGGTTCTGATGCCAGCTTCTGGCCCAGTAGGCCTGGAGAGGGTCTGAATCATGCCTTGGGGCTGAGGGGATCATTGGTGTATTGGCATAAGGACATTTGAGGGGGCCTGACAGTGGCAGAAGACTGGTGGGTACTGGGCAGGCATCCTGCACTTGGCTCTGTGCTGCCCTCGATCTGCACTGGCATCTGGGGAGCTGCTTCTTCCCCTCTGGAGGCTCCCAGCCTTGGTGTGTGTCCTTGCAGGTGCCGATGAGCAATGGCCCTTCGGGGAGCAGCCCTGGGAAGTCCGAGGTGAAGCTGGAGTTGGCTTTTGAGTACCTGATGAGCAAGGACCGGCTGCAGTGGGTCACCATCACCAGCCCACAGGTAGAGCTGCCTGTGTGGTGGGCTGGTGGTGGCTGTGAGGGGAAGGGCTGGGCTGGGCCAGGCCCTGCATGGGGTGTGGGAAGGCTGTGGGGTGCATAGAGCCCTGTGACCTTTCTGCCTTGCAGGCCATCATGCTGAGCATCTGCTTGCAGTCCATGGTAGATGAGCTGATGGTGAAAAAATCTGGAGGCAGCATCCGCAAGGTGAGGACTGGGGCCGGATGATGTCTCTGGGGCGGGATCCCAACCTGGCCCTGTGACTTCCTGGGGTCTGGGCTGGGTCCTGAGTGCTCCCCTCAGGATGGCGCCAGCAGACAGATCCCCAGGGCCAGTTATAAGCCCCAGAGCTGACGCTGGGGACCCTGTGGCTAAGCTGAGCTCCTCCCTGCAGATGTTTCGGCGGCGGGTGAATGGGGCCCTGCGGCGCTCGGACAGCCAGCAAGCTGTGAAGTCGCCCCCGCTGCTGGTGAGTGGGACCCTGCAGCCCTGGGTGGGGGACATGTGCAACCACGGGCTTTGACATGTGTTGTGTACCAGAACTCACTGCCCCCAGAGGAGCCACTGTCCCCTTGGCAGGGCTGGGGCAGGCCAGAGGACAGCAGGGCTGTGGTGCCCTGCATCCAGAGCCCTGGGAAGGGAAAGAGGTCCTGGACCAACTCAGTGAGCCAGACTCCCTGGGGAGGGAGGGAGGCAGGTAGAAGGAGAGGTGGGTGTTGTGTCGCATGACTGTGTGCTGCCCAACTGTGCTGTCCCCACAGGACTCACCTGATGCCTCCCGGGAGCCCATGGCCAAACTCTCGGTGAGTTGTGTGCAGGTGCACCAGTGCCCTCAGGCTAAGTGGGTAGGGCAGCCAGGGGTGTCCTCCCTAACATCACCCTTCTCCACAGAGCAAGCTCACTTCTGTCAGTCTGCGTGGGATCAGCCACTCCAGCTCTGCTAACGATGTGGGTGCTAATGACTTCCACGGCAATTACGCCTTTGAGGGCATTGGCGATGAGGATCTGTAGTGCCCCCCTTCCCAGGACAGCCCCGGCCTTCGCAAGGGCCTTCGTTGAGGAATGTACGACCTGCAGCCAGGTTGCAATCAACGTGCCTCTCACCTGCTACATCCACCTTTCCCTGCTCCCCGGGGCTGGGAGCTCACCCCCAGCCCGCCATTGCCTTCGGGGTGGGGGCAGCTGAACTTCTCCGGCTGCTGGCTCCAGCTGGGAGAGGGCTTGTTTGACCTGAAGAGTGTGCCCGGGCAGAGCCCTGGAGCTGCAGTGCAGGGCCTGGCCCAGCACGGGGGCAGAGCTGCTCCTGTCCCGGCTGGGAAGGCCTGGCCCAGCGTGGGGGCGGACCCAGGCAGGCTCCATAATGCCAAATTAGCATTTAGGTTTGTGCTCCGAGACATAGTGCAGTAAGCTGTCTCAGAGGGCTCCGTGCCGAGTCCTCTCTAACCCGCTCATAGACGCCAGCGTAATCTAGGCTTGTAACCACGTATCTCCTGCTGCTCAGCCCGACAGAGCATTAATGGACAGTAACTGATGTTTACACACTGCAACAATGATTAAAACGGATCCTGATTGGTACCAGGCTGTCTGTTGGGGCGTGGCTGCTGTCCCTCCCCTCCCCGTGCCAGCCCTGTGCTGTCCTCCTCTGCAGCAGAACAAGGCCCCCAGGGTGAAGAGCAGATAACAAAACTGCCTGTTTAATGCTTTTATACACAATATAAATTACACCGACCAGCACGGCAGCAGCCATGGAACCAGTCCNGTGGTGGTGCTGCCGCACGGGCAGGGGCCGGAGCCGCCGGTCATGACTTCACCCTGCCCAGGCAGGACAAGGCTGCTGGAGGCCCCAGTGTGCCTGTGGGCCTGGTGTAAGGCAGCCCTAAGCCCCCGTGGGGTTGCCCGCCTGTCCTCCCTCCCCCAGGGAGGGCAGGCACCAAGGCACCCCAAGCCCGCTGCCGGGCTAAGTGCTGTCTCAGGGCAGGGCCGTGCCCACGGCTGGGGGGGCCAGGAGGGCTTTGGCATTGCGCGGGTTCACCCAGCTCTCGGCTGTGTGGCCGTGGATCTTCTGGTGGCGCTTGTAGTTGTCCCAGTGACCAGTGGTGTAGGAGCAGTCCCGGCACTGGAAGGGCTTCTCGCCCGTATGCCGCAGCATGTGCCGCTTCAGGTTCATGCTCTGGTTGCAACTGTAGCTGCAGAGGCTGCACTGGAAGGGCTTGTCGCCTGAGTGGATGCGCCCATGACGCTTGAGGTTGGCCAGGTTGCCGCAGGCATAGTCGCAGAGCTGGCACTTGTAGGGCTTCTCACCTGTGTGCACGCGCTGGTGCCGCTTCAGGTTGTCCAGGTGGGCAGAGGCATAAGGGCAGAGCGGGCAGGCGAAGGGCTTCTCCCCGCTGTGCGTCTTCATGTGCCGTGCCAAGTGGTTGGGGTAGTGGGTGACGAAGGGGCAGAGGCTGCAGGCAAAGCCCTTGTCCCCAGTGCCCTTTCGGGGGCTGGCACCTGGCTCAGTGCCCAGCACCGCCAGGCTACAGCGCCCGCAGACCTGCTCGGCCAGGCCCTCGTCCTGTGCGAACCCGTCGTCCAGCACCAGCCCGCACATGCGGCATGTGAAGGGGAAGAGCAGCTCGGGCAGCGCAGCTGCCTCCTCGCCCCGCAGCCTTGCGCAGCCGGGCAGGAAGGCGCCGCTGCCGCTGCCCACGTGCAGGCTCAGCTCTGGCAGCAATGGCTCTGCGGGACAAACAGACAGGGTTGTGAGCTGGGCGGCACAGCGCCAGTGAGGATTGGCTCTACCACGAGCCACAGTGCCCCAGTGAGCCTGGCAGTACATGACTTCGGGTCAATGGCAGGATCTGTGCCCTGCCCCAGCCCCAAAGCCCCCACAGCAGCTTTCCCCACATCCCCACACCCTCCCACTTTTACCTGGGTCCTTGTCCCGCCGGTGTGGCCCCTCACCCTCGGGCAGGCGGTGGCTGAGCATGTGCCGCTTCAGGTTGCGGCTCTGGTTGCAGCGATAGTCGCAGGCAGCACACTGGAAGGGCTTGTCCTGGCTGTGGACCCGCTCGTGGCGTTTGAGGTTGCCCAGGCTGCTGCAGGCGAAGCTGCAGCATGTGCAGCGGTACGGCTTCTCCCCGGTGTGCGTGCGCAGGTGCCGGGTCAGGTTCACCAGCTGGGCAGAGGCGTAGGCACACTGCGGGCAGGCGAAAGGCTTCTCCCCGTTGTGTGTCTTCATGTGGCGCTTGAGGTGGCTGGAGTAGTGGGAGGCGAAGGGGCAGAGCTGGCAGGAGTAGACAATGCGCTGGCTGCGGCCGCCCTCAGCGCCGGCGCACTGCAGGCAGCTCTGGCCCAGGCTGGCAGCCAGCTGCAGCCCGCACTGGCGGCAGGGCAGGGCGGCGGGGCCAGGCTCGCCCCCCTCCTCAGGGTCACTCTCCACGCTCAGCTGCTGGTACCCAGAGGAGCAGTCGTCGTCGCTCAGGGCGTATGCTGGAATAGCGATCTTCCCCACCAGTGTGTCTGCTGAGAACACCATGGGGATGGGGCGGTGTCAGCCTGGCTGGCCTAGGCACAGCCCCTCTGCCTGTGCCCCCAGTCCCAGATGGGCACCCACCCTGGGGCACCCAGTAAGAGCCCACGGCACTGTGCACTGCAGTGAGGAGCCCCACAGCCACAGCCTGCCCCAACGCCCTGCTGAGGGCCTGTTCTGGGTGTCTCGGGAAACCCTGACACTTCTGCATGGCTGGCAAAGACCCTGCCAGCAGGAAGGGTGAGAGGACGGGTGGATCCATCACCCACCAGCAGTGCTGGGCCTGGTGGGTAGAAGGTGGTGGGCACAGCCTGGCCCAGGCTGGAGAAATGGGTGCCCATAAAGCTGCTCTGTGCCCCTCTCACTATGCCTCTGCCCCAGCCCCGGGGTCAGCAGCTGGTTGTACTCGCACGGCTAGCACCAGGGAGCTCCAACACCGGCCCCCTCTATCCTGCAGGAAACATTCTCCAGCCCCACGCAGTGCCACTGTCCAGTGGCAGCAGGGGGAAGGCTGTGCCAGGCTCTCAAATGGAACTTCTCAGCTGGGCACAGACTCATCCTTCTGCAGCCTCTGTGCCTCACATGTGCCCCCAGACTGGTGCTTGGGGCTGGAGGGGCAGCTCACCATCACCAGCTGTGAGCCATGCCCTGCCGGCCCCGTGCTGTGCCTGACCTGCAGCCCTGGGGCCTGTCAGATTGAGCAGCTGCCCATCATCCTGAGAAGCAGCTTGGATTGTCCCCTTGGTGCTGCCGCCCGGGTTGGGTCCAGCTCCCAGAGCCCCAGGCAGGCGCAGAGATGAGGCTGTGGGACGAGGTGGCCCCTCCAGCCTCCCGGCCCCTTCCACAAGCACTGCCTGCAACGCAGACACCAGAAAAGGGCATCCTGCTAAGGCCTGGCTATCGTGGGGGAACTCTTGACCCTGCCTCAAGCCCTATGCCGAGGGACCCTCCTTCTCCTAAGCTCAGCCCCACCCACACCAAGGGACCCACCTGTCCCCTCAGCCCAGTCCCATACTGAGGGAACCCCCTGTCCCCTCAGCCCAGCAGTGCCACAGCGTCCCCAGAGCACCACCCCCTAAACGGCCGTGTCAATGCCCAGATGGGACAGCTTGTCTGTCCTGACTGGTTCAGTGGGCTGAGGTCCTAGTCCTGCTCCCTGGCTGGGGCTGAATGGGAGGACAGGTATTCCTGGTAGTTTTGTCGCCAATTCCCTGGCAGGCTCATAGGGCTACCAAGCAGCTGTCCCAGCTCAGGGAAGCACAGCCCTCGGAGCAGCCTCATCTACCAGGCAGCTGGGACTGAGCCTCAGCACCAGAGCAGGAGCACGGCACAGCCCAGCGCAGCCATTGAGCACACGGAGCAGGACACAGCCCTTGGGAACAGCAAGGGGACAGGGACGTGGGGCCGGACAGTCCATGCCGCCTTCTCTCGCCGTTCTGTTCCCACGTTGCTCGGTGCCTGGGGCGGGGAGTGATTCCCACCAGTCCCCGTGAGGCAGCTCCATGGAGCTGAGCAGCGCTCGCTCCTCCGGCTGCCTCGACCGCGGCTGACCCAGGCTCGGGGGCACCGGAGGCACAGGTGCTGCCCAGTCGCACCGGGCCGGGGGTCCCGGGGCTGAGAGCGCCCCATACACCCCGCAGTGCCGAGCGGAGTGGTGGAACAGGACCTCGGGGCCGGGCCCGGTTCCCAGGTGGGCAGTAGAGCCGGGGCTGAGCGGTGCGGCGGCTCTGGGGTGATCTCGGCGGCGGCTGCGGGGCGCGGCCCCAAACCTACCGCGGGGACACGTCGTGCCCGGGACCCTTCGCGGGAAGGAGCATTCGGGGATCGGTGCCGGGGGTCAATGGCAGGCGGGCAGAACCCACCCGGGGGCCCCGTCGGGGGCCGGGCCTCCCCCGTGAGAGGAAGCTCGGCCGGAGCCCGCGCCGGGCGCGCCCGTGCCAGGGCGGGCCCTGCCGGATGCGCCGAGCGCGGG
>VZTF01005242.1:71579-95832 GCA_013397755.1 Cnemophilus loriae
CTCCGCCCTTTCCGGCCGGCGGGAGGAGGTGGCACCGGGGGGACCGGGACCGGGGCCGCTGCCGGACGCTGACGGTCTCTGTGCCCCTTCAGGGGCGACTGCGGCTCCTTCCCCGGTGCCCACCGGGTCCGGCCCCGCCGAGCGCCGGCGCCGAGGGCAGACCCCGGTGAGTCCCTTGCTGGTGTCCCCGCGCGGTCAGACCGGGGACACCCAGGGCTTTGCGTCTCGGCCGCTGGGCCTACGGGCCGCTGGCTGCCCGGTCACACCGTGCTCTGGCCGGTCCCGAAGGTGGTCCGTGCGGGGTTGCAGCCCAGCCATGTCCCGGGCTTGTGCCCGATCCCCACCCGCATCACTCGCTGTGCTCTCCCGGTGGCTCCGGTCCGCGCCCAGTCGGCCCTGGCTGTGTGAGCCGCGGCTCGGCCTCTTCACGGATCGCTGCTGTCCCTTTGTAGGTCCCAAGGGCACTGGATGTGTCGGGCTGTGGCCGTCCCGGGGGAGCTATGGCCGCGCCGTGCTGCCAGCGATGATTCCCCGCTGACAGGTACAGCCCTGGCCGTCTCTCGCTCTCCAGCCACCACGTCAATCCCGTCTATGCCCGCTTTCCCTAAGCTCTGCAGTTGCCCTCTCCCTGGGAAGCGCTGTGTCCCCTGGGGGGATGCGGAGCCACCCGGGGCTTGGCCCAGCAGAGCAGGTATGCTCGGACTCCTCGGTCTCACCTGAGTGTCACTGGTTCCGGCCTCTTCTCATGCCGGTGTTTCTGCCTCTGGCAGAGCTGACATGGGAGTGCTGTGGAGGCCGTGGGGTGTTGTAGTGCTGTTGAGCTGGGGAGGGCAGGGGGCAACTTTGGGGTGTACAGAGGGAAGGACTACGGGGAGGGAATGTGGTGTGGCCATGGATTCACGAGCTCTAAGTAAGGAAAATGGACAGATTTACCTCACTGCTGGAGTCACCTGGCTCCTGGTCACTGAATGAACTGGGTCTTGGGTCCCTTGGCAGTTGAACTCCAGTGAAAAGTGCGTTAGCCATGTCTCACACTGGGGAGGAAAGCCCTGAAGCCCTGGGGTGGGGATGGGTGTGAGTGTCACACTGCCCTGTGCCCGGGCTGGTTGTCACGGTGTTGCTGCTGTCTTCCCCATGTGGGGATTTGGGAGTTCTGTGGTCCTGGACTTGTCATGCTGAGCTGAAGGAGACAGGATGGGGCAGGACAGGCTTGGGACCTGTTGGCAGGGTGCTGTTGGGCTTCTCTGGGTGCCAAGGGCCTGTTCCCAGGGCACGAGCTCGCTCTCAGGAGCAGTTCCTCTGCAGGCTGAGTGGCACCGACTGCAGCTGGGGATGGTTCCGCTGTTACCTGTGGTGAGGCTCAGGTAGGAGCCGGGCCATGGGGGCTGCACCAGGGCCAGCACCTCCTCACTGCCCTCCATAGCCCAACAGCAGCCGGTGGCTACCTTGGCGGGCCACCATGGACCAGCCCACACGTGTGCCTGGGCCCCGCCGGCTTCTGGGCTGCTTCAGGCGAAAGTCACAGGCCATCGGGGGGGAGACACCGCCAGAACCGGAGCCAGAGCCAGAGGAACCCGAGAAGACCTGTGTGGTGCTGCCCCTGGGTGAGGGCCAGGCGCTGGAGGAGTGTCCCCTGTGCCTGCTGCCCCAGCCCCCCGAGGCCTTTCCCACGCTGGCCTCCTGCACCCACCGCTCATGCTGGGCCTGCCTGGAGCAGTACCTGCGCCTGGCCGTCAGCGAGAGCCGCGTGCCGGTGTCCTGCCCCCACTGCCCCGCTGCGCTCCAGCCCTCCGACGTCCACCGGCTCCTGCCCGAGCCCGCCCTCCGGGACAAGTATGAAGAGTTCCTACTGCGACGGCTGCTAGTGGCTGATCCTGGCACCCGCTGGTGCCCTGCACCTGACTGCAGGTACCACCGGCCCTGGCACAGAAACAGGAATGGGGGGGTGGGCGTGGGCCCCCCCCCACTGCAGCAATGTGTGCCTGTGTGCTGTGAGCCCTTGCCAGGCTAGGTTCCTCATCACTTGGTCCTGCGCTGGGCTGGGCATGCCCAGGGAAGTGTCCAGTCCTGGTCTGGCTACAGAGCCTGTGCAGCTCTGTCTGCCAGGGCTGGTGCCCTTGGCTGTGCTAGGTACTCTGTGAGCCCCTCTCTGAGGGTGAGCACCCACGCTCTGTGGGTGCTGGATAGGGTGGGCTGGTGAGGGTATATCCCGGCTCTCCTGAGCTGGGGCTGTGGCTCCAACTCAGTGCGGGACTGGGACTGCCACAGCCCAGCCTGGCTGTGCCGGGGACGGGGCACCCTGCTGTACCCCAGCTCCAACCGCCTTCTCCCCACAGCTACGCTGTCTTTGCCCACGGCTGTGCCGAATGTCCCCGCCTCACCTGTGGGCGTGAGGGCTGTGGCACCGAGTTCTGCTACCACTGCCGACAGCCCTGGCACCCTGATGGCCCCTGTGCACTGGTGCCACTGGCCCCCAGCCTGGCCACCCCCACAGCACAGCTGGCCCAGCCAGAGGAGTTGGCCCACGGTGAGGCCCTGGCCCAGGGTGGAAGCAGCAGGGCTGGGGTTGGCACAGTTGTGTGCCTCTATGCCTCCTGCCTGCGGGGCTGCTGGAGCCAGGACCCAGAGTTCCCTCTGACTGCCTCTGCTGCAGTCTCATAGCCCCTGCGCCAGTTGGGCTGGGGTGTGTAGAGGGACCTCGGCTCCAGCTGTGGGGTGGGAAGAGCCTGGGACAGGCTGGGACAGGATGTGGGGCTGGATGCACACTATTCTGTCCTGCTCCCCCATCCCGTCTTATCTCCCCCCAGCTGAGGCCGAGGACATCAAGGTCTGTCCTCGCTGCAGCGCCTTCATCATGAAGATCAACGATGGGAGCTGCAACCGCATGAACTGCACAGTCTGTGGGTGCCTCTTCTGTTGGCTCTGCCTGCGGGAGATCTCTGACGTGCACTTTCTGAGGTCAGCGCAGGGCTGTGGTGTTTGAGGGCTGCCCTGGGCCAGGGCTGGGGGCCCTGACAGGAGGTGGGGGGCTGGGATGGGGGCAGCCAGGCCCTGCCCCAGGTTTGGGGTTGGCCGGGGGGAGCAGGGTGGTCTGTACCGCTGGGTCTGGCAGTGCTGGGGCCAGCTGTTGGTACCCTGTAGGAGGCAGCTGGAGCTCAGGGTTGGGGGAACCTGGCTGCTTGCTCTCCGGTGGGCCCATGGGTGTCCCCTGGCATGGGGCCAGGCTTGCTGGTCTCTGTCCGCCCTTCACAGAAGCCTTGGCTCAGCCCTGCTCTGTCCCCACAGCCCCTCCGGCTGCACCTTCTGGGGGAAGAGGCCGTGGTCAAGGACCCGGAGGATCCTGTGGCAGCTGGGAATGGTGCTGGGAGCGCCCATGGTCATCTCCCTTGCCGCAGGTGTTGCTGTCCCTGTTATTACCATTGGGATCCCCATCTACATGGGTAGGAAGGTACTGGCAGGCAGTCCTGGAGTCCCTGTGGTCCTGCTCCCCGCTGAGCCTGGCAGCCCATGGCCCTCGGCCTGGACAGACCTGCAGTGCTCCTTGCTGCCCACAGCACATCCCTCTGACAGCCCTGACAGCCCACATTCACTCCTTGCTGGGACCTTCTGCTGCCCCCCAGCAGCCCCCACCAGTGCGGGTGTGCTCAGCCTTGGGAGTGGGGTCAGGGTGGGCAAAAGGAGGAAAGGTTCTGGGAGGATTTCCAGGAACACCTGTGCTGTGGTGGCGGTGCTGTTGTGGCTGCCTGTCCCTGAGGAGAGGGAGGGGTGTCTGGGTGGCTGTGGCTAGAGCTCTGCCAGGCTGGGAAGAGGCTGTGTCCCTGGGGCTATGCTGAGGTCTTTGTAGAGCCCTTCAAGAGCCCTTCACCTTTCTGTCTTTTCCTTGAGGTGCTGGGCCAGAGCCGGCGAAGCAGCCTATCCGGGTGCCAGCAGTGCCTCTCTGTCACCAGCAGTGTCCTCCTCTCTCTCTTTGTGTCCCCTATCATAACAGCTCTCACTGTGGGTGAGTGCCGAGGGTACTGCCCACGTTGGGGAGCGAGGCTGTGGCTGTGGCGTGGCTGTGGGGGATGTCTGGGACTAGAGGCACCAGGGCTGGGGTTGGGCAGTGACCACTTGTCCACCCGCAGGTGTCGGCGTGCCCCTGATGCTCACGTATGTGTATGGGACTGTGGTGCTGTCGCTGTGCCGGAGCCGCTGGGGCTGCAGGGGCAGCCGCACGCCTGGAGACCTCGGTGTGGTGGAGCTGGACAACCTGGCCAAACGTGAGTCCCACACAGCTGGCAGGCCCTGGCCTGTGCCCTCCCCGCTCCAGCGAGGAGCAGTCTGTGGGAACAGCGTCCTCTCTCTCCCCAGTGAATGAGCTGTGGTCAGTGCTGCCCAGCCCCCGACCAGGTGAGGATGGAGCTCCAGACCCCGCTGCTTCCCTCCCCAGCAGCAGCCGCAGCCCGCGCCCAGGGCCAGTGTGGCCGGAACGGGACAGCCAGTCAGCCAGCACAGTGGCCCTCGCAGGGAGCATGCTGAGTGAGGGCCAGGACATGTCCGACAGGTAAGCAGGGTGGCTGTGCTGAGGGGGCTGGGGGAGTGGCACGTCCCTTCCAAACAGCCTCCCCCACTCCCGCTGTGCTGGGCAGGGATGGGTGATGTCCCCCTTTGGGCTACTGCCCTCAGGCCAGTGTCTGTCTGCAGGGAAGGTGTTACCATCGAGGTGGAGGTGTCGGTTGAAGCGGTGCCACGTTCTGCCCGGCAGCAGAGCCTCAGCAGTGCCCTGTCTGGGCAGAGCCTCTCTGGGGACTCCCTGGGAGCCACCAGTGACAGGGGCAGCTCTGTGGGTGTCCCAGTGGAGTGATGGGGGCCTGAGGAGGAGACCCTTGATCCACACATAGGCCCTGTGCCCTCCTGTGGCAGAGGCAGTCCCCCTCTGCGAGCATGCCCAGCCTGGCAGCTGGGTCCTGGGTGGGTGCCAGCTGCACCCAGCACTGCCGCACCCTGCACTAGCCCTGTCCACTCCTTTCCCAGAGGTACCACTAGGAAATAAAGCTGCTTTCTAAGGGTCCCTCTGTCTCCTGTGGCGAAACTCCCCTGACAGCGCAGCCCACTGGTGCACATGACAGGCATGGTATCTGCACCTGTGTGAGGAAGAGGCCACCCAGGCAATGGAGGGGTTGTCGTGGCCTCTGCCCTGCCCATATCAACTGATCTGCCCCAAGAGCAGGCTGCAGGGTTGGAGGAGGGCAGCAGCCCTCCAGCTCCGATCTCTGGTGCTGATCCCCACAGGGATCCATCCTGCAGCAAAGCCAGTGTGGAGGGACCACGGGGTAACACCCTGGGGCGTAGGTGGGGACCTATTGCCAGATGGGTTGCGTAGTTTCAGGCATTGGGATCCTTGCCATTCTGACTCCACTGCAGCATCCTGGGGAAGAAAAGCTGCTTCTGAATGTTTTGCTGCTCAGAGTTGGGCAGTCACAGAATGCGTAAAGGATTTGGGTTGGAGGGGAGCTTAAAGCTCATCGCTGTCCCTTGCCATGGGCAGGGACACCTTCCACTATCCCAGGGTGCCCCAGGCCTCATCCAGCCTGGCCTTGAACACTTCCAGGGATGGGGCAGCCACAGCTGCTCTTGGCACCCTGAGCCAGGGCCTCACCACCCTCCCAGGGAACAATTCCTTCCCAATATCCCATCTATCCCTGCCCTCTGGCAGTGGGAAGCCATTTCCCCTTGTCCTGTTCGTTCCTCCAGGCCCTTGTCCAAAGTCCCTCCAGGTTTCTTGGAGCCCCTTCAGGCACTGTGACTCTAAGGTCTCCCTGGCTCTTTCTCTTCTCCAGACTGAACATCCCCAGCTGTCCCAGCCTGTCTCCATAGGAGATGAGGTTTGTGAGTTGGCTCACCTGCAGAACTTCCTCCAGCTGCTCTGGGATTCCCATGTGATAGGGTTGTGCCTTTGGCAGTGCCTTGCACTGCAGCTCTTCCCTTTCCGAAGATGAACTCCACCCTTCTGGTCCTAGGCTGTTGTCTCAGCTTCTGCAGTTCAGTCTGTCCCTCACCAGCCCAGGTGGTGCCTCTCCTGGTACCTTTGACCCCCTTCCCTGGCAGCCCCAAGTTTCAGCTCCCCACCCTGTCTGGTGGCTCTGCAGGGAGTTGTCCAGTCCTGAACTGCTTTGGTCTCTGGAGTGTCCAGGCTGGGCTCCTGCAGCCGTGTGTGAGTCCGGTGCTTCAGAGCCACGAACAAGCCCCAGAGCTGCAGTTGGATTTGCTGCTCAGGCTGTTTCCATTCTTAGGAACTCTGGATGAGCTGGTGTGTTTCCCTGGAATGGGCCTACCTGAGGGGACCTCCCAGGAAGACTTTTTTCCTTTGCAAAAGTGCGTTTGTTCTCAGGGCAGCTTCTCCTTGCTGCCATGTGGGTTTATCTTGGGATCATTCTAGGAAGGGGCTGCTCAGTACCTCACACTTCATGCTATCCATGTCCTGGTCAAGGTGACTCCAGATTTTGAATAAACAGAATGAATAGTCACAGGGACAAGCAGTCCTAAAACATTAGTTATTTCTGCAGTCCCTGAGCGCCTGAGCTGAGGCAGCTTTGCTTGGTGGCATTAAAACCAGTTTTTTCAATTGCCACGTGCTGTCATCCCATTCTTGCTGCCAGGCATCCAGCTCCAGAGGGTTTGGTTTTAAACTTTGTTCCTGGTTATTAAGGTTTGTGATGCAGGAGTTCCCCCATTCTCCGTGGAGTCCCCAGAATGGCTCTGATGTGTGGTGACCTCACATTAGTAACCTGTATTGAGCAGTGACTGGGTTTAAACCATATTCTGTGTGCTCTGTTGATGTTTTATCAGGCTGATTTTTACTCGAAATGCTCTGTGGCGAGTCCTGTGCACCACAGCAAAGGCCCTCAGAGCTGCAGCTGTTTGCCTCACTGTGCTGCAGCTGTTCAGGGAACAGATGGAGGGGTTCTGCTATGGCTGCCTGTCAGGTTCAGTGATGGCAGCTCAGCAGGTATGTAGAGCACAGGATCCTGGAGGCTGTGCAGGGAGATGCCCTGGTCACCTCTGCAGAGCCAGTGGCAGCTCTGGCCTGGGTGTCACAGGGGCCCCAGGATGGTCAGACAGGGGTGCCTGAGGTCCAGGGGGCCAGTGGGAGACCCCCGCTGGCAGCAATGGGGTCTGCTGCCCACCACAGAGCTTGTGGCTCCCATAGAATCCTGGGGCAAGTGGGACAGCTCCAGGCTGTGGGGGAAGGAGGGACTGGGGGAAGGAACAGATGTGGGAAACGGACATAAAAGGGGCCAGTTGTGTGTAAAAAGAAGTAATGGATCACCAGAGAGTGCTCGTCTTTTCCAGTCGTTTGCTGGGTGCATGGGCTCTTTCTGCTACACAGGGAGAGCCCACCTGTATAGCCCACCCTTCCATCAGTGTTTCACAGCCCAGCGACTTCACTCCTGCCGGAGTAGCCACGGGTCGGAGCTGTGCATCAGGGAGGAGCTGCCTCTTGACACACCTTGACAGAGGGTGCAGCTCTATGGGTGGTAGAGGCAGGTGAGCTCAGGGGCATCACTGGTACCTCTATCCCTTCAGCAGATACAGACTTTCTCTGTACAGACTCATGTCTACGCTGTGTGAGACTCCTCAGAAGAGCCATCCTGGGGAAACTGGGAGCCACAGGCCAAAGCCCTGCAGTCATCCAAGACCACAGGGACAAATGTTCTCCTCCCCACCCCACCTTCCTCACCTCCCCCTTCCAGGAAAGAACCAAGGACCAAGACTACACCTGTATTTTCTGGTCTTTTAGTTTGAAAAAAGTATTGATTGAAAGTGTACAACTGAACACGGCGTGGCCACAGCACCACTGCCAGATTGTTTCACAAATAAAAACAGAAAGGGCCTTAAATAATCGGGTGCAGATTAAAAAAACCTCAACAGTGAAAAAGTTCTTCCCTCCGAACGGAAATTCACAGGCACAGAAATGGCAACAACCACATGGAGACAATGGGGGGCCATCATCCTCCTCCTCCTCCTCCTCACCACAGACTCTGCGATGCAGCGCTCCTGGGCGCAGCTCCGTCCTCGCTCCCTCTTTGGAATGGTTACGGATGAACAGTGCGACATGCCCTTGCTAACCACACCCGCCCCCACCCCCCGACCAGGACACGGACAAACAAGGCCTCTGCTAAGGCTAAAAAAAGGACAAGACTTGGAGTCTTGAGTTCAGCATGAGTAAGAAACAAGAGTCTGGTGAGCACAGCCCAGTCCCCAGGTGGGCCCTGCTACTCCAGTTTGGCCTTCTTGGTGCTGTCCCCACCGTTCTCCTCTGCTGATGCTGCTGCCTCCCCCAGTTTCCGCTTCCCACTCTCAGCAGGTGGGTGTGTGTTACGGGGTTTGAAGCTGATAATGATGCAGGTCATGTTATCGCAGCCGGTGCCATCCCCTGAGGTGTCTGGAGCCAAGCACTGATCCAGCAGCTGGGGAGGGACAGGGCAAGTCAGCAGAGAGAACAGATACACACTGGGACCACCCCGAGGCACTGGGCCCATTCCAGCACCTAACAGTGGTCGGGGCTGCCAGGCCAGACCTGTGCAGGAGGAGTCAAATGCTGTTCCCACCAGACAAGGGACAGAGATGGCCTCGGCAGGTTTCTGAATGTGGGCAGAAACTCCTTTGGCTGGACAGCACCCGTGAGGTCAGACACTGGCTGGAGTGCCCAGGGAACCCATGTGAGGGAGCGGGAGGGCAGCGGGAGGGACAGGCACCGAGCTGGGACACAGAAACGCCATGTTGCTGAAGGGGCAGCAGAGCTCCCCATCTTACCTCTTCTACAATGGAGGACAGTGGCCGCAGGACTCCATTCTCATCCTTTTGGGTGATCTTTGACTGGATGAAATCCACCACTTCCTGGCTGCTCATCACATTCCTGCAGAGCAGAGAGGTCAGAAAGGCAGGCAAAGGGAGCACACATGCCATAATGTCCAAGAGGCCCTCCTCAGGCCCAGCTCCAGAGAAAGGCTGGCGCAGTGATGCCCCAGAGGCACAACGGCTCCCTCACGACTCACCAGATTCCATCACAGGCAATGACCATGAAGTCGTGGTCATCATTTATTGTCAGCACTTTGATGTCAGGCAAGGCAGAGATCATCTGCTCTTCCGGAGGGAGGTTCTTGTTCCGCTTGTAGAAGTGATCCCCTGTGGTGGGGAGGAAGACGTCTGGGCCCAGGCACTGCTGCCTGCCCTGGGCAGTGAGCAGCACTGCCCTGCCACAGGGCATTCCCAGTGGGATCAGCAAGTGCTCCCACAACCTGGGATCAGGCTGTGGGCCATGAGGCAGAGGAATCATTGCAGGTTCCAGGTCTAAGCTCTGGCAAGCCCAGGGAACAGGGGCCTTGGCCAGCTCAGCCTCTCTTTACTCCAAACCAAGTGCTCCTTCCCCACAACCCCGCAACCAACACTAGACCAACAGCACACAGCACCTGTCACCTCTGAAGAGGCTGTGGCTGCCCCATCCCTGGAAGTGTTCAAGGCCAGGCGGGATGGGGCCTGGAACAACCAGGTCTAATGAAGGTGCCCCTGCCCATGGCAGGGGCTGGAATTGGTTGAGCTTTATTAAGGTCCCTTCCCACCCAAACCACTTGAGGGTTCATTTTATGATTCAAAGTTCACTTGAGAAAACTGGCCCTCAGCTCTGGCTAGCAGCTTATCAGGAATCACCCTATGAAGGGACTTCTAGGGCCACCACAAAACAGCAGGTGGGAATGCCAGTGTCTCCCTAGATAAACTCCTTATTTCCATCCTAGAGGTGTTTTTATATCTTTACACTAAGATAATGATTGCAGTGGTTTGGGTCCTTCTGTACACACGCAGATGAATAAATGGGCTCAAACTGCCATGAAGCCAGGTCTCCAGGAAGCAACATGCCAAGATTCCTCAATAACCCAGTAAGCAGAAAAAGTCCTGTTCCAAAGGCAGGAGTCTGGTTTTGGGACAGTTTACATGAGGTAGTTTCTGACAACCCAGCTGCTGGCACAACAGCCTGGGATGTGTCAGATGCTGCTTTCCACTGATGTCTGACTGTTTCATGGCCATTTTCTCCAATTAGACTGAAATCTCCCATCAAATATTGAAGAGGTTTCACTCATCTCATTAAAAATTGTTCCATAACCTCAGTGGCTGGCAGTGCTGTCAGCACAGCTGTCCTGAGGCCGGTGCTCCAAGGCCAGGCCTGCCAGCATCCCCCCTCCTGCTTACCAATGGCCCTGGAGAGATTGAGGCCGCCGTTCACCCGTCCGTCCATGGTGACCTTGCCACCAGCATTCTTTATCCTGGCCAGCTCCACCTCATCCTCTGGCTTGTGGTCGTATGACATGTCGACGGCCTTGCCACCCTCTGACACGACACAGCGCGAGTCACCAGCATTGGCCACGATCAGCTGCTTGCCCCGGATGAGCGCCACGACAGCGGTGGTCCCGCTGTCCGACCCAGGCTGCAAGAGACAGAAATCTCACCAAAATTGTTTCTCTGCCTCCGTGTCAGGTCATTAAGGGAACCAGCACCAGCTGCACAGCCCCAGCAGTGTCCCAGGGTACTGCATCTCACCCCATAAGCACACATGGAACAATGGAGAAAGCCCGAGGGAAGTGGGAAACACCAGGAGTGTGTTCACTGAGGGGCAGGGTCAGGCAACACCTCCATCCCAGTCTCATGCAGCTCGGTGGGTCAGGATTCTCTGGCATTCCGCAGAATATTCTGCAAATAACAGAGCATCTCCGCTCCGTTAGAGCGGAGGTCTGTACCCTCTGCTCTAACATGCTAATTGCAGCCCCAGCCCAGCTTGTGCACATCCTCACTTCAAGTCAGGACATAATCCCAAAGGGAGAAATTGGCACCTTGGAAGCCATGTCCCCTTTACCTGACCTCCTGGGTCCCTGGCCTGCCTGATTGCGCCATCATGGGCTGAAGATGCACAGCCCTGGCCTGGTGAGGAGTGATGCTGCACTCCGGAGCAGTGGTGCCAGCAGAGCCCTCCTGTTCCTGCCCCATGCTCTCCCTCCACACTGCTTTCCAAGCACCCCACACCCAGCAGCAGGATCAGCCTCTTCGATCTCAACCTGCCGTCCGGATCCAGGCCCATCCCTCAGCTTTTGCACAAAACCAGGCTGTCAGAAGCTCCCTAAGCCCCAGGAGAGGGCACAGGGTGTTCTAACCCCACCTGAACAGGAACAACCCCTAGCTGAGTCTCCCAAGTGTCCCTGGCTCCACGCTAAGCTGCGGAACACAAAACCAGAGTGTGCACCTCCTCTTTCCCCTCCATGCCCGGTAACAACATTTCCTCCTCTTCATCCTCATCCTCCTCTGCTTCTTCAGTGTCATCTTCATCATCTTCATTCTCTGCCTCTTCACTGCTGTAACCGTCCTCATCCTCACTGCATTCCTACAAGAAAGGAGACATACCACAGGAGTCACACAGGACACTTGGTGCTGTCCCCCCGCTGGTCCCTCCATCCTGGGGACCAATGGTCAGTTCCCCCAGAGGTGTGAGGTGACTTGCATGTGTCCCCCCAACACTTGATGGCTACAACCAGAGCAGCTGGTATCACTACGGCAGTGGATGAAGGGATGGTACATGCAGCAGGACCAAGGGCTATCAGCTATGGCTGCTGCAGGATGAGGCTGTGTCCTTCGGGGTTAGCTCAACAATCCCAAACATTCTCATGGGATGGCCTCAAAGGATCAGCCTGAAACACCTTCTCCTAGGAACGCACCTAGGATGAGCCAGAGGCTCGTCTCAAGTACCACCATAAGCAATGCATTCTGCCCAGCCAGAAGGCCACTCTGTTCCAGTGCTGTTTCCTACCTCACTGTCTTCCTCCTCTTCCTCAACCTCATCTGACTCATCCTCACTGTCCTCAAAAAATTTGGATTTGGTTGTGCGCTGGGGCTTTCCTGTAGAGGAGCAGGAGGGCCCGGCCTCCCCAGTAGAAGAGGTGACGGCCTCGTCACCTTTGCCTAGTTCAGGCTTCTGCAGAGCAGGACTGTTGCCTCCAGCGCTGGCTTTGTCTGAGGTGGAGGAAATACCCGTGATTTCTTCGTCTGGCTTCCCGTTCTTCCTCTCCTTGTGGTCGGGAAGCTCCCCTGGGTCAGCCTCTCCATTCATATTTGACTCCCCATCATGCTGCTTGCCTGTCCCCTCCACAGCGTTATCCCCAGCTGCAGCTACAGACTTGGCTTTGAGGTTCTTGGTGCAGTTTTGTCCATAACGTGTGAGAAGCTCCTCGATGGTCATTGTGGCTTCTTCGTGCAGAAGAGCAGCTTCCTCATTATCCACTGCAAACGGAAAACAGAGGAGACAAGGACAAGAGAGGGTCAGAGAGCAGGATAGCCACCACACTGGGTTCTGTGGTGAGCTGCCCCAGCTGAGGCTGCTGCTGGCAGAGTTCCAGCAATGCTCCCCAGGCTGACTCTGAACACACGGCCAGGCCTGTGCCCTCCCACAGCTCCCAGGTGCTACAGGTGAGCAGGATGGGAACAGCAGGGCCACAGTTCTGACCACAGCACAGCCGTGTCCCCATTGCCCCAGACCTGGTGCTCACTGGCCAACTGACAGCACCACAGAGTGTTTACATCAGGCATAAGGGCTGGTGGTAGCACAGTGTTCACATCGGGTGTGTGGCGGGGGGGGTAGAGCCTCACTTTCCCAAGCACAAACTCCTTGGGAACCACAGGGAAGCAGAGTCACCACTTCTATGTGCAGGTTTGGTCATCAATGCTGCAGCTGGGAGCAAGAGAACAGCTGCTCCACAGGCTTGAAACACCCCAGGGATCCCCACCAACTCTCACTTGGACAGGTACAACAGGTGAGAGCACAGCTTTGGTCGTCTCCCAAGTCGGACTAGACAGAAAGTGGGATGACTTTCCCCAATGACCATTGAGCCAAAGACCACTGCTTCCCTACTGACATCCCCTTGCATTTACTTTGCTTCACTATTTAATCTCAAAAGGAAACAAATACAGGTAGCCCAAATGCTCCTGAAAATACAGAACAAAAAGAAAGAAAACCCACCCAACCACCCACCCACTTCACCTCTGTCAGCTGGAGAAAAAGAACCAACAAATTCAGTGTTTCCAGACTGACATAGTGTTCAAGGTGACAGGATCACCTTGCATCTGCCTCAAGGCTGGTCACAAGGTACTCAGTGAGAGCAGCACAGGATTCCACCCCAGGAAAGACCTCCTGGGCTGGCAACCACTTGCTGGTGGAACACTTGCTTCTTTGTGGGAAGAACTGCTGAAGAGACCAGGATCTGCTTCAATCCTACCTGCAGCCAGTGGCTGCCACCAGCCAGAGAGAGCTGAGCACTGCACACCACATCATTTCCCTTCCACAACTGAGCCCATCTCAGAGTTCCTGACACATCCTGGAACCCTGCAACCCATGGAGGAAGCACTATAGAAAATGGTGACAGGCTGTTTTGTTATCCATAGCATTAAGCTCCCAAATGGATTAGGGTTCCCCTACCACCAGCCCAAAGCCATGGACAATGCTAAGGAGCAGTAACTCAACTCCGCCAAAATTTAACAGAAAAATTAAAATTTAAAACAAAACCCCATGCCCAAGGAGACCTGACCATGCTGCTCTACGTCCCTGTCCTGGAGCTGCAGCCTTGTCTGTTCAGTGGCATCTGACTTACCATCATCTTCATCAGCAACTTTCTCCTTCTCATCTTCATCGTCCTGTGGCCGCCCAGCCATTTGAGAGAGCTCCTTAATCACCTCCTCTGTGGTGAGCTTGGCATCAATGGCCAAGAATGCATCTTCCAGTGCCTGTGTGTGAACACAGACATGAGTGGGCAGCTGCCCCTTCCCTACAGGATGCCTGCCTGCCACACTGTGCAATCCAGTCTCTTCCAGCTTGCACACTGTAACAAATCACAGCATGGCTGCAACTGGCAGGGACCTACAGAGTTCTCCTGATCCAACGCCCTGCTCCAGCAGGGACACCCAGAGCCAGTTGCCCAGGACTATCCCCAGACAGGTTCTGGACAGCTCCAAGAATGGAGACTCCATCACCTCCCTGGACAACCCACACCCAACGGGGTACTGACACAAGGGCTTTCTTCTGTGTTGGCACTTACTCAGTCCAGGGCAGAGTTGGCTCCTTACCTTTTGCAATTTGCCTTCCTTGTAGGCCTTCTGGTCTTTGATGATATCAGGGAGGTACTTGGCACAGTACAGGGCAACTTCTTCTCCTGAAAAAGAGCAGAATTTATTTAAAGAGGCTGATCCTTCCAGACAGAACCTGCTCTTGAGCAACTGAATTCCCAAGGTAAATCCTAGGACACAAATGAGCTGCTCCAGACAAAGCACAGTGACACAGCAGCTGAGTGTGGGGATCCTGCTCACACCTTCCCAGTAGGATATGCAGATGGCCCTGGCAAACCTCAAAGAGCTCCAAACCACCAGGTTGGGCCAATGCTGTGAACTTCCCGAGAGGGAGCTTAGGCCCAAAGTGACATTTAGGCCGACTCTTTAGGTCCAGCCTACTTGGAAATCTTTAATTTCACATGTCAGTGAAAGCAGAAGGAAAGGGAAGCTTTTGCTCACTGTAGGCTCTATTGGAGCATCGCCAACGTGCAGTGAGCACATAAACAGTGTTCCATCTTCTAGTATGTGTTCCAGACCAATGGCAGTGAGATCCCAGAGATTGAGATAAACCTTTCAGGAGATAGGGCAGTCACCTGGTACAGGAAAGAGCACAGCAAGATAAAACAGCAGCCAGAACACTGTGCCAAGAGCACAGGGGATAACCAGGACTGAGAGACAACTCAAGTCAAGTGCTCATCCTAGAGCAGCTGAGAGATTTTTAAAAGCCAGAAACTCCCCCAGCTTGGTAAGTAATAGTGTCAGGTATGGAATAGGGCATGGGAGGCATTTGTTTAGATCCTGAAGGTGCTATTAAGAGAGAAGAAAGAGTGAACACTGAGGGATGATGAATTTCTGTAGTTTATCTTGAACAGGGCAAGAAAGAGTAGTGTGAGTTGTAAGAGATCAGACCAGTCATTAAGGTTTTTTTATGAGCAAAGAACAGTGTAGGACGCAGGAACGTGGCTCACACCTCACGAAGAAGAAAAATTAGAGCCAGAAACTGAGAAACAAATGAAATGACAGCATAGAAAGAGGGAGAGGAGCAGGGACAGCTGCAGGCAGGTGGAGGGTTCCACTGCAGGGTCCAGGAACATCTTGAGGCTGTGCTGGGCCAATCATTCCCTGTCACAGTGATGCCTTGGAGTGGCTACCTAGAACAGAGGCTAGACAAGATTAAGAAAATGAAAAGTAGGTATTTATTAAAGGCCTTCAACAGATACACCTTGGGCAGTCAGAAACCTCCGAGACGGGCTACACCCAAGATGGACGATGGCCATGAGTTTTTCAGACAATTATAAGTTTGGGCCATTTATATATCAGGAGTTGATCCTCCAATTACAGCTTCAGGTAATGAAGCCATATACCCCCAGTTTGCTCCCCTCCAACTCACTTTTGTTTATACTTTTTGGGGCCTGAGGCAGTAGGGTGTCCTTGAGTTTCAGTGGCTGACAGGCTATGGAGTTTTAGAGTTATACCCTAAAGCAGTACAGGATCTGAAAAACATAAAAGCTAAAATCCTAAGGCATCAGCAGCACAAAGAAGTAGCAGTGTGGGTGGCTGGGCACAGCATGCCAGAGCCTACCTGCACCTGGGGCTTTCCTGTGGCTGTAGGTACAACCAGAACCACATGGGCTCCTTGCCTTTGGGCTACAGGACTGTTTTCACACAGGAGGGTTTTTCACAGGATGGACCAACCACACAACTCCTGATCTTCCTGCTGCACATCCCAACTTCCCTGCCCTTCTCCGAGCCCAACAGAGACTGTGTGGGCAGCTGGGCATGACAAAGAGCTGTGCAGGCAGGAGCAAAGCTCTGTGAGGGGATGGAGAGCAAGGGAAGTGAGGGGAAAGCAGGAGCCAGCCATCAGTTCAGCAAAGGGAATGCAGTGGGAAGCAGAGAATTGGGGAGATTTGGGGGAAAGACAGACAGGGGACTTCCCCAATATACCTGCAGAGAAGGGATCAAGTGGCCATTGAGAGAGAACAGAAACAGCAAAATGGCTGCTGCTACACAGTGCTGCAAAGCATTCCATAGTACAGATCCAGGGCGCAAAGAAACTGGGTCTGACCTGGGAACACTGGAGAGGACCTGTGACAAGGGCCTAGAGTGACAGGACAAGGGGGAATGGCTCCACATTGACAGAGGGCAATGTTAGATGGGATACTAGGAAGAAAGTCTTGCCTGTGAGGGTTGTGAGACCTTGGCTATTCTGTGTTTTCTCCAAAAAAACCTCTTGGAAGGAGATGAAGAATTGTTAGTTGTCTCCATGAGATGGAACCTGAAGGATAGCGATGGCCTCAGTGCAGAGCCCAAATGCCAGATGAGGCTCAAGGTTTGAATAACAGATCTCTCAGTCAAACACCACTAATCACTGCAGAGCCCAGCAAACAGCAGGACCCAACACCAGCCTCTAACAGGTACGGCACAAAAAAGAGTATGGTGTGGGCCAGGTAAACTGATCTTGGGAACACCTGAACCACCACTGTGACCTGCAGCTGTTAACAGATATAAATCCCCTCTAACATGCTCTAGGCTGTCCATTACTGGCTCCAAACCTTCCAGCCCCATGGTGGGTGCCAAGAAAGGACTGCTGTGGTTTAACTCCAGGGGGCAACTAAGCACCATCCAGCCATTTGCCCACTTCTCATGGAACCGGGGAGCGGATTGGAAGAGTAAAAGGCAGGAAACCTTTGAGTCGAGAGAAGTTTAAAACAATAACAATAATAATAATTTTTTTTAAATAGTGAAAAGGCAAATAGCAAAGAGAGAGAAATAAACCTCAAGACAGACGAGCAATGCAAGATACGTGTCAATGAAGACACATTATTAAAAGAAAGGCTAAAGCACAAGTAGACAGCAGTAGAGACTGATCAAACACCCCCTGCCCCCACTCAAGGGGCAGAGTGCCCAAATATCATCCTCCAGAATCTGGGGGCAGGGAGGCCAGAGCACACAAAAAAAGAAGGTGGGGAAGGCAAAAAACTGGCCCAGCAGCATCTTTCAAACACTGGAAGGCTTGTCCACAAGGGGACATAAGAGAAAAACTGATGAATGAAATGGAAAATGCTAATATGTAAAAAACCCCCCAAACTCACCCTTTTTCAAATAACACAGTAATAAAAACTTTTCCCAACCTATCTGGAGCAGGAAGCTTACTGGAGAATTTCAGACTGAGAGATAAGCAAGGTATATAAGAGAAGCTAAATTCAGTTTTTGCACTGCCAGCTAATAAAGCTTAGCAAGGTTTCCACCCAAAAACTTACTCTTACATGGGAGAGACCTGAGAAATTGTTTCAAACTGAAGAACTAATGCATCAATAAAATCCACACAATATTAGGGATGGGCAAAAGCTGTTCTTCTAACTCAGAATCAACTATATCCATATCCTTCCTGATATGGTTTGTCTAGGAAGAGCTGTAGGGATTCAATCACTGGAAATCTAAAATATGAGTTAGAAACTCATGCCAGTGCTTTGCCATTCCATGCCTTTCCCTAATGTCCACCTTGAATCTTCCCTATTGTATTTAAGAACCCCAAACACAATACTTAATGTCCTACGCTAACAGGAATGTCGTGAGTGTCCAAAGTCTCCATTCCAACACATGGAGTAAGACCGTGGCAGCTGAGAAACCAACACAGTGAGCTCAGAGGAGAACAGATGGTTTGATACTATTCATTCTTGACCCATTTTTGGTAGATGCTCCTTATCTTTATTTTTGCCTGACACACACAAACAGTTTCTGAGGTGAGCAGCTCCTGATCCCTACAGCCCATTTCCTTGTCATTCTCTGCCTCTCAGCACCAACCCATCATCCCCATGCTCTCAAAGATACCCTTCAGGATATCAGAGACTGCTCTGCATGGGTCTCTGCACACTCTAAGATGAAGTTCAGGAAAAAAATAATTTCAGAACGTGAAATACATTCTTCAGACTGAGATGACATCTTTGGAAGATGCTCTTTGGAAGAGCAACTTGCTATATACACAGCAGTGACAGTCACAAACTGGACACTGTGTTACAGAGCCAATGAACAGGAGGAAACAGGCAGTTTAGTTCATCTACTGCACACAGATTTTCAAAGAGTTTTCAAATAAATCATCAAACATACTAAGCTGCCACAAGAAAAGGAGGGAGGTTAGATAGGAGCAGTTTACAGAATGGAGGATGGCCACTGGGAGAGCTCCTTGAAAAGCTATGTTGTTCAACATGTACATAAATTAGTAGGAAAAGAGGTCAGTGAAACATGGTGGATCACTCAGGATGATCAAAATTAAAATAATTTGCAAAATTTAACAGCAGGATCTTGAGCTCTTACATGATATTGGCAGACGAAATTCTGTAATAATATTAGCAATAATATTTAAGAGCAATATTCAGTCATACAAGCAGAGACAAGCCTAGGGCTCTTCTAACTGGAAAAAAAAGACATAGAGTCCAAAATAGTAAAAGTGAAAAGTACTACCAGAGTGATTATTCACTCATTCCTTGTGACATGGATACTGCAGTGAAATTATCAAGCAGCAGATTTAACCACATCTTTTTCAAATAATGATTCTATGCAAAATGCACAGTACAAACCATCACCAAACATAGAAACCTTCTTAAAATGCAGTTAGACACATTTATGAACACTTAGTTCATCCAGAAGACTCCAGCATGTCTCCAGGATGGAATGCCTGCAATCTCCAGTTTAAGGAGCCCTTCCAGGGAATGGAACTGCCTGTTTTGATTTTCATTCTTTCCTTGGACAACCACTAGAACACACTGCCTAGAGTCAGCCTCAGGTGATTTTTCTCACCACTTTTCCTTCTGTGACTCTCCTGCCCAGCTTATCCACCACAAAAACAGCCATTCTCAAAAGGTATAAAAGATGGAACACAAATCTGATTTCAATTTCAGATCAAACCCTGACCTTCCTTCTAGGACCTCTAAGAGGTTCAGAAGCTCTGTTGATGGTATCTATCAAAGAAAATGCTTCCCATCAAGAAGCAGAATTCCTAACAATAGATGGATGCCCCAGCAGCCACGGACAGCCCAGAGGGGTCACACTGAAGGACAGGACAGAGCAAAGCAGATGCAGTTACCTCCGTGTCCATCGTAGACAGAGAACATGGCTGTTTCACTGTCCAGCTCGGGAATGCAGTTGTGGGCATCCTGAAAGAGAGAGCAAAGGTCTGGAATGACAGGGATTGCATTAGACCCACAGAAAATCATAGAAACACAGATTTGTTTGGGTTGGAAAAGCCCTCTGAGACCACTGAGTCCAACCAATGCCCCAGCACTGCCAACCCAAAATGCTGTCCCACGCTCCCAAGTGCCACACCCACACTGCTTTTAAACCCTTCTACGGATGGGGACTCCACCCCTACCCTGGCCAGCCTGTGCAGGGCTGGACAAACCTTTCCATGAAGAAATCGCTCACAGTAGTCAATCTGAACCTGCCCTGGCACAGCTTGAGGCTGTTTCCTCTTCTCCCGTCCGTTGTTTCCTAGGAAACAAGAGTGACCCCCACCTGGCTGCCCTCTCCTGTGCCAAGGAGTTGTAAGAGTGAGAAGGTTCCCCCAGTCTTCCTTTTCTCCAGGCTGAGCCCNCCCTTCTACGGATGGGGACTCCACCCCTACCCTGGCCAGCCTGTGCAGGGCTGGACAAACCTTTCCATGAAGAAATCGCTCACAGTAGTCAATCTGAACCTGCCCTGGCACAGCTTGAGGCTGTTTCCTCTTCTCCCGTCCGTTGTTTCCTAGGAAACAAGAGTGACCCCCACCTGGCTGCCCTCTCCTGTGCCAAGGAGTTGTAAGAGTGAGAAGGTTCCCCCAGTCTTCCTTTTCTCCAGGCTGAGCCCTCCCCAACTCCCTCAGTCACTCCACATCAGACTTGTGCTCCAGATCATTCCCCAGCTCCACTCCCATCTCTGGACAAAGCACAAAGGTCAACAACACAAGCCATGTACAGCACACAGCCCTTCTCTCCATAAGTGGAGCTGTGGAACAGCCAGCTTTGAGGAAGGCACCCCCGTGATTTTGCAGCCAAGTGCCTGAACTCCTTCCCCTGTGGGCAAGCAAACCCACCTCGGCTATTGCAACCAGAGCCTGGAACAGATGGCCAGGCTGAACCTTTCTCCTAAGCCCTTCCCCTGCCCAGCTAACCTCCTGACATTCCTTCAAGTCTAGCCCTCGCCCATCACCTCCCCACCTGACACATACCACACGCTTGTGTTCAGGAAGAACACATATCTTGTGATATGTTCAACAGTGTGATCTTTTCTGTGGTTCCTCACCTTTAATGTGCTACAGTTGCCCCAAAACACTGTGCCTACTCCAAGACAGCAGTCTCAAATATCTGCATGTGTCCATGCTGCCAGCAATATTCCAAAATTTACACACACACAGAACTACATCACAGCCCAGCAACCACTGAGCTCTACTGCTTTTTAATGTATGACTCCTTGGATAAGGTCTCTTTGCTCTCCAGAGTTCCAGCGTCTTGTAAAAAGAGAACTTTATTCCTTGCTCAGGAAAACAGGAACAGAGAGGTTCTGGGTTTATGTAGCACTCTTTGCAATGGAACTGCTGGCATTGGGATGAAAAGGGCTTCTGAACAGGCAAGTGATCATCTGAGATCAAAACAAGTAATGACAGGTAACGCAGGAAATTTCCCCGGCCCTCACTGGAGAGAGCAAATGAAAATGGATAAACCAAGAAACAGCATTTTAGTGCTCACTTTTCTGAGCATTCACAGAAGTCAGTGAGACAGTGAACCCCCAACACAGTAACTGGGATAAGTCCCAGGTGACCAAACAGCAGTGTAATTACAGAGATGCAAATGCTGCTGGGGAGGAAACCCAGCCCTGGCACCAAAAACAGTCTGTGCTGCCCTTGCTGAGCCCCCAGTGCAGCCTGCCCTGATCTGTCCCCTCACTGAGCCCTGACCCCGAGGGGCAGAGGGGCACAGCTGGCATATATGGGCGGGAGGGCTCAGCTCCCACACTGTGCAAGGGGCTCGCTCTGCCTGCTCTGAGCATGAGTGAGGGCCAGTGGCTCTGCACACAGGGCAAAGCCAGGCCCTGGCACTGCCAACACCACGAGCAGAGCAGCAAAGCTGCCATGTGCTGCCATTTACCAGCCTCCAGCCCAGCCCCCAGCCCTGGGCTGGGAGCTGCAGTGACTGTGATCTTGTGCACTGAAAGAGTTCACAAAGGTTCCAAAAGCCCACTCCCTGCTCTCCAGCCTTCTGGGATCCCTCACTCTCCCCAGTCACCTGAGTGGTTACTGTAACAGTGGTGACAACAGTGCGTCTGAAACATCAAACATCCAATTCAGCTGAAATAAGTAAGCAAATTAATAAACTAACCTGAGAGTCAATTTAACAAATCTCCATATTTTGAACCAAACTCTTGCAGGTTTTGAAGCAAGGGCTTTTGTTCTGAGCCTGGGAGCAGAATGAAGCTGGGGAAGGGGGCTGTTGGTGTCTCACTGTGGAGGTACAGTCAAAACAGGAGCAAAGAGTTTGGAGAAGCCACATCCAACCACATCTTGTGCCTCCCACTATATCTCAGAGCAGTCCTCCAGACCATAAAACTGATTTCAGCCCTTTTCTTTGTTGCTTCTAGTACCTAATACAATTTTTTTTTTGTATCCTTATCCTTGGGGTCCCTCATCTGCCCCAAACATCTCCTTACTCCCAACACAACCTCTCTGGACTAAGTTACAGTATTTCTTCAGAGCCCTGCACACTCGCCTCACTTGAAGACTCCTAAAACCCAAGTACAAGATGACAAGAAGCTCCTTTACACCCAAGATACCTGTGTCTTACCAGGTGCACACTCTGACTGGCTTCAGCCACACACACTGAACCATAGCATTAAGCACAAACATTTGCTCAGAACTTTCTCCAAGCCTTGCAGAAGAGCAAAACTGCAACTGAACATGAAGAAAATGAAAAAACAAAACAAGACAGAGCAGAGCACAGAGTGCTGGAATGCAAGAAAATGGACTGCTCAGCTGTGTGCAAAACACACATTTCTCTCCCATCAGGCTCAGAAGCAATCTGCAGCAGGTTCAGCTCCTGCCATCTGCTTGTTTCTTGGGATAACTCAACTAAATCACATCCACACTGACGGCCTCAGTGCTGCCTCTGCCAGCAGGGATAAGCCAGAGATGTTGGCTAGTGCAGAACCCACATCTGCAGCTTGGGGCCTCACCCAGCCTCTGCAAAGGTACCAGTGACAGCCCTCGGGTGAGTGAGGTTAGAGCCATGTCCCAGCTGTGGGAGGGCTGAAAGAGCCCACCAGCACCATAAATCAGGGCCATTCTGCTCTCCCTCATCCCAGCTCTGTGCAAAGGGATGCCAGAGCCATGCCTGTATTTAGCTGCTTACACACACGTTAATCGCCTTTGAGATTACACTCAGTGCTCCAGCAATGCCCCTGTGCCACCAGCTCTCCCTCCATGGCTCACTGACAAGGACCAGCTCAGACACTGTCAGCCAGTTCCACACACATACTCTGAGTGAATCTCAGGAGCACAAGCACCAACTCTGCCTCTTCTACCCCAGGAACAAAAGCGCAGGGTTTCATACTCGGAAAGGAGGAAACACCTCTGGTCACTGATTTGTCACCTGTATGACTGCTGTCCCACTCTAAGAAGTGGTAAAGTGTCTAACAAAATACCTTATGAACCTGTATCAGCAAAAATTCAACGTCTGACAGCCTAAACAGGACATCCTCTTAAAACCAGCCACACGGCTACAAACCAGACACTCAGAGATGTACCTGAGGTGGCTGCAGGGACCAGGATTAATCCTTAGCCAATTCACCTGTTTCCTGGCTGCCCAGAAGGGAAAACAAACCCAGCACATGGCTGGTACTCGTAGAGCATCTGAAGTTCACATAGCTGCAGGGCCAGCAGCCCCATACTGCCCTCACACCAACCAAGAGCTTTAGGAGCAGTTCCTGCAGCCTCCTGCACTGGGGGAACGCAGACAAACACCTGGATCCTCAGCCAGGTGTGGGTCGGGTGGTAGCTCATCTGCCCACAACGAGCCCAGCAAAGCTAGGACTGGCAACAGGAGACTGAGAGCAGCCATGAGAATACTTGCTACAAATTTTCCTATAAATAAATAAAACCAGGGAGGAAACACAACAAGACACCGACACTTCATTTCAGGGGAGAAAACCAGGCATTTTCTCTGAGAATTTTCCACTTACTTTCACTCAGCACTTCACCCCAAGCACCGAACGCTCTTTCCCTTCGTTTTTTATCCCGAATTCCTCACTTCTCGCAGGGATTTAACCAGCCGCACGTGTCCCCCACAACACGGGGGGACTCTTCCCGTAGGAGTCGGAACACGCGGCTGCCGTGTGCAATTCGGGAAAGGCTGGGGCAGCACCGGGAGAGGCAAAATGCCCCTCCCGGCCTCGGGAGGAAGGGGGTGACTGAGAGCCCCCGAACTTCCTCGCCATCCGGCGCCGCCGGGGCCTGTCGGCGCAGGACGCCGAGGAGTGCCGGGTGTGAATGCCGCCGCCCCGCCAGCCTCACCCCCTCACCTCCATGGAGACGCGCCATCCCTGCATGGCGCTGAACCCGAAGTGCAGCGGGCGCGGCCCGAGCCCGGCGCCGTCCCCGGAGCTCTTCACCGTGTTGGGCTGCGACAAGTAGGCGCCCATTTCGGCCGCGGCGGCCTCGGTCGGCGGCGACCGGACCGGACCGGGGGGCGCGGGCGGACTGCGGGGGCAGCGGGACCTCGCACCGGCGGGCGGCGACCGGAAGTCGCGCGGCCGGAAGCTCGGCGGCCGGAAGCGCCGACCATAGAGGCGCGGCCAGAGCGGCACCGCAGCCCGCTCCGCCCCTGGACTACCTACACGGCCCGCCGGTGGCTGGCTTCGACCTGCCCGGAGGTTCCTCTGGGGGAACAGCGGACTTGGGACCGGCGATGCCGCCGCCGCCGGCCGGTGCCGCGGGCGGCCGCTCGCACAGATAAAGCTGCGCACGCTCACAGCTACCAGAGTTCTCGCCCTGCCCCTCTACATAAGGGGCTCTCGCGCACACAGCGCCTTATATAGGCTGAGTCACGCCCACCGGCCAATCACCGACCCTGAGGGCCCCCTCTCGCACTCTCATTGGCTATTGCCC
>VZTF01005242.1:96434-130176 GCA_013397755.1 Cnemophilus loriae
CCCTTCGCCAGCCGCAGGGGCTGTCGTTCCTCGGGCCCGGGGCGTCTCGGCTGGAGTGCAGCCAGTGATGTCTTCTGCCGCAGGCCGGTGTCACAGCCAGCTGTTGCTGCCGTGGAGTAGGGAGTGGCTCCGGGACTCCCGGTGTGCATCGCGTTTCATAGAGCTTTCTCTCTGGGAATGGTGAAGAGCAATGACTGGATAGTTCTTGGTGTTCACTGGGGAGCGTGGATGGTACCTGCTGCCCAGGTGGCCAGTTACTTGAGCCAGTTACCCGAGCTCATCAGCTTTTGAATCCTCGCTTTTGCTTTGCTTTGTCTTCTGCAATCAGGATAAAGCACAGTCAGCTCACACAGGCCTGTTTCTTGGCCTGTCCTACCCGCACCCACAGCTCAGTGCGTGTGCTGGCAGTGTACTGTGTAAAGGCACAAGGAGATTAGATCGTGTTGTTTGGGACGTATCCTTTTTCCACTCGTTGCTGGGCTCTGTTTTTCTTCCTGGGGGCTGTCTGCACAAGCTGGTTTCTGCTCGGTGCTGGCACAGTGCCCCTGCCCTAGCTGGGCAGGCTGTGCAGCCCTGGCAGGTGCTGACAGTCAGGCAACGTGCTCACTCCAGCACTGCAGCACAAGTGCTGATGGGGCTTTTCTCAGCCGAGTCAGGGGCTGAGCACAGGGGTTTGTCTGCTTTGTCCACCACTGCAGAAAGGGCAGTGCAAACCCCAGTAGTGGTGAGAGAGTCATTTGTTCTGATGTAAATTTGGAGGTCAAAGTAAGGTCAGGGATTCCCCGCAGTTCTTCACCTTTGCTTGCTGAGAGCTGTCATGAGTTGGTTTAATGTGAGCCAAACGCTGGCATGGTGTGGTCAGAATGTGCCTTTTCTGGTGAGGCTCTGCAGATTGATTACAAATGTAGCTTTAACATTTTTAAAAAAGTTTCCTTTTTCCCTTTTTTTAAAGAAGTGTGAAGCTCTGGTTCTGTCCTTCACAATATATTCCGTACCTGAAGTGCTCTATCTCTTGCTCTGCACTGAAGGTGTACATGCTGGAGAACAAAGCTGGTTAGTTTGTGTCATCTTTTCAGTGTGTTTTATTTAGTACTGATCGTTTTGACACAAAGAGACGCAGGGTTTTCTGTGTTCTCCTACACGACAAGTAAGATTTGGGAGGCTCTAGCGTTCTCCTCGGATTTCAGTTCCCCCTCAGCAGACAAATTAAGGTCCAGACATAAGAAATTAATTGAAATTTTGGCATGGCTAAATGATTGTCTTATGGCTTCAGGCTGCCTCTGTAGAAGGTCAGAGCTCTGCTCTACCACCACAGGTTGAGGGATGGGCACTGAGGCCACAGAACAGCTTGTTGAGTGATCTGTGTGAGCTCGGGGCTGCTGCTGCTGAAGCCTTCATTCATCAAGGCTGCACAGACTTGTGTCTGACTGAGAGCGGCCCCAGCTGCAGCTGACGCTGCAGTGAAATCCTGGTGTGTCTCTGGATTTCACGTGTGAATTTGTGGCTCAATTAGCCCCCAGCTTGTGGAGAGGCTTTTGTTCCCTGAACTGCATGACATCAGACACTCTTTGCTGTCATAATCATTTGGGCTGATCTGCTCTCCGGAGTAAACTCTTGCACTGCAGATGTCCTAACCTGAAATTTATTTGGAATAACAGCTTTGCTTTCTGAGTGTCCCAGACCAGAGTGCCCTTTTTCCCGGGGAGGTGTGACAGCTCAGTCCGCACTGGTTATTCCTGTCAGCGCAGTGTGTGAACAGGCTCTTACTTGCAACCCCTTGCAGGGAGATGGTGTTACTCCGTGGAAAAAGCATTTGCCGACCTTTCCCTGCTGATGCAATCCCGATCTTTTATTATGGCAGTATCTGCTGGATGTTGGATGAGGTGGCACCGTGGAAGCAATGAGACATGATAATCTGGAGAGGAATAGGTGCACATGGTTGCGGAGTGAGGCAGTATGTTCTGCCTGTGCTCTGGTACTTTCTATATGTGACATTCTTTCCTGCTTCCTCTGAGTGCCGTGCTCCGGTGTACATTTTGAAATGTAATGGCCTCGCTTTTTTTAAAAAAAAGATTGTTTTGCCACCCATGAATGATGAACTTGCTGTAGCGGAGGTGGGGCTGCGCAGACAGTGCAAAGGGAGCCCGCGAGCAGGGAGGAGCGGGCTGGCTGTGAGCCGGAGGTGTCGGTGCCTGCTTACCGAAACGAGCAGATTTCGGCGGGACGGTGCCTGCGCCGCCGGTCCCGGAACGGTCGTGGGGCGGCAGGATGGCCTGCGCTGGCCGTGCCGTCCCCGCACGCCCTGGCTGCCTGCTCTCGATTCGGGGGAAGCGGCCTCAGGCCCTTCCCAGCCTCCCGCGGCCCGTCTGGAGCCGGGACCGGGACGAGAACCGGGGTCGGTCCCGGGGCACCGCGGGGTGGGGCCGGGCGGCCAGGGTGGGGCCTGCGGGGCCGCCTCGCCAACCAATGGCAGGCGGCGCGGAGCGTTACATCACCGCCAGTGGCTTGCATTGGCTGCGGCGCGCCCTGGCCACGCCCCCAGGCGGCCACACCCTCGGGACTATGTGGGCTGAGGAGGAGCCCCTGGGCGGGCCCTGGGTAGCGTCGTCCTGGCCAAGCCGCCAGACAGGAGCTGCTGAAGGCAGCGGTCACGTTTTAGCTTCAGCCACCTGGACTGAACCATATCCGCTAATGAAAATACATTGGTTCACAAGGGGGAATGGTGCTGCGCGCGAGTCTGAACGGGGAGAGGAGCGGGTGGAGCGCAGCCCTGCAGAAAGGATCCAAAGGAACCTGGGTGCTGGTCGGCAGCATCTCAGCTGGAGCAGGCAAACCCCGTCCAGGTGGGAGCAGGATGGGAGGGCACAGAACCCCGTCCTGGGGCAATTACACACACCAGAACCAGATGTTCATGAGAGGGGATGGTCCCACTATAGGTCTTCCCCCTGGGATCCAGGGCCGGGACACCAGGGAACAGCTCCAAGCTGCATCTGGGGAGGCTCAGGCTGGACAAGAGGGAGCATTTCCTTACCGAGAGGGTCACACCTGCCCCAGGCTTCCTGGAGAGGAGATCGGTGCCTCAGGCTTGTCAGTGTTTGAGGCGTTTGGACGATGCCCAGCATGCTGTGACATGGGCCAGCCCTGACTGGGTTGAGCAGTGGAACCAGGGAATCGGTGGAGGTCCCTTCCAGCTGGCTGTTCTGCATTCTGTATTCTATTCCTGCTTAAATTTCAGATGTAAAAGAGGATTGGGTGTTGAGTTCATTGATTGTAATTTTTCCTATAAACAGGGAGTTTCTGTAGTGCAAAGAGTGTAATTCCTGCAAAAGTTCAGAGTAGTTCTATTAAAACGAAATGCTTCTGTGACATTTTTAACTAAGAACCCTTTTTAACAAGATAGAAAATGCTTATGTTCCCCAAATTCCATTTTTTGTGGAACATGGAGCAGTACCTGTGGTTCCTGCAGTGTTGTGGACTGTGCTGCTTTCCTCCCTGAGCTGGATCTGGCTCTGGAATTGTGCCCATGTCCTTGATTGCTCTCTTGACCAGCACACAGGTGAGGCTTTACAGGGTATCTTGTCCCATGGCTGAAGCACAGGGCAAGGCCCCACAGCTCGAGGGCAAGGTAGTCACAGAGCTGCTGGGGTCTCCCAGCCTGTGCTCGCCTGGCTCCCTTCTGCTTGCTCTCCCTGACAAACCAACCCCTCTGTTTCTGCTGTTCTGCTGTAACACTTCATTTCCTTCTTGCAGGCAGCATGCATGCATAACTTACTTTTCTTGTGTAGTCCAAGTGTCTTGAGAATTATCTGCTGTGCCTCCTAGGAACAGAAATTTCCTAATGGAGCAGGATTGCAGCACCACATTAGCAGGTCAGGTTTAGCCTCCTGAAGCTGGCTAGTGGTGAACCTGAAATTGAAAGCTTCATGCCTGTTGTCCCTGGAAGCTACATGGATGACACATAACTGTAGGAAAAGTTGTGCTTTGCTGCAGCAGAATCTTTTTCAGCCCAGTGTTACGGTGTTTGGCTTGGCAAGCTCATGTGAGTAGGAGAGGGTCAACCCTTCCTAGATGGGGATGTCTTTGGGTTTGCTGTGTGTGATGGCTGTCTATTGACCAAATTTCTTTCTGTACCTTTTCTGGGGAGGAAAACACTGTGTGACTGTGTAAGCCAAGACTTTATAAGAAGTACGTTGTTGACATCCTTGTAGTACACTTTAGTAAGAAGGAATCTGTGTCATGCTGTCAGTGTGGGCACAAGCAGGTCCCCTTTTAGGGGTGTGTGTGAGCGTGTCTGTCAAGGTAAAGAGGGCAGAGGCCCAACAGGCCTGGGTGGGCCTGGCTTCTGTAGGCTCGTCAGGAGGTGCAGCCTGGGGTGGTGCTGCTCTCATCCAGTGTTGCTGTGCTCTCCAGCGCAGGAGACTTTGCGAGAATGTGAAGCCTGGCACTTAGAGCAGAAGAGGGAACAAATGGGAGAATGAGCACTGGCCTCTGCTTAAATACCTTTACGCTTTCCCAGAAAATATGCCAGGCTGCTCAAGAGCAGTGGGAGAACCTTGTGGTGTTCTTGCAGCCCTGCTCGTGTCCTGTCTGTTGTCTGGAAACTTGTCCCAGTGCTGATCCTGCTGTCTTGTGCCGATGGCGGGCACAGGGATTGTGCATCTGTCTCACGGATTCTGAAGTGTTGAGGGGAATTTTTGGGATGCCTGAAGGTGACGTTTCAGTTCCTGATAGCCATCCTGATAGCCACCTTGTGGCTGATTGTTGCTCCGTGGCTGATATGTTACTAACTCATTTGCGACTCAGCTGCTGGACTTTCCCCTTCTGCACTTTCCATGTTCTGCCCCACTTCAGTGACTGCTGATATCAAGAGGTTCGTTTCTGTCTTACCTTTGAGCACATCCCTCACGTGTCAGTGTGGCTGTGCGTGCAGTGGTTGCCATGTTGAATAATTCTCGTTTTTCTGTCTGGGATTTTTCGCTGTCATGTAGCTAGATGAAGGCTGCAGCCCCTCACAGCTTCCCTTACAATGGCGGGCAGACCACGACAGCGTGATGGGTGGAGTTCCGTGTGGCCCTGGGTGTCAGGTCGGGAGCAGAAGTCAGGGAGCAGAGTTTGAGACAGTATGCACCTGTGCATGTGAGTTCAGTCTTGCTGTTCTTCACTGGATACTGGAAGTTCAGAAAATTAATTTAGGAAGCACACTGCCATTAGTTTGGTTCTCTTTTTTCTATGAAAGATCTGTCTGTCATTTGGATTGGCACTTCTCAGCTGTTGATAGCTGGATGTTACAGTTGGATTTCAGTGCTCAGGCTTACAAATACCCTCAATTTATGCTAGAACTATCCAATGTTAAGAAAAGAGCTGTGATTCATGAGGACCTGAACTCAGAGAGACAGGAAGTGAAACACTGGCTCTGCTGCATCTTTGTCTCTTTGTTGTCTTCTTACTTCTAGGGCGAGTCTCAGTTACTTGAATCATTTTTCATTTGAAGGTAGTTCGTGACTTTTGTACCTCTGGATTTGCATTTCTTCAAGGGGACAGAGTGCAGGATTCTTGGAGAAAAAATGCTGACAGGCTGAGTGTTTGGATTCTGGGATGCTGGAGCCTGATTTTTCTCAGCCTCTGTTGTGACTGGAAAGAAACTTGCTGAGGTAGTAAAAGATAAGCACCAGTCCTCCAAGCAAGCTGGCGCTTAGAGGGCTGCCAGCTCCCTGGCAGGCTTTGACAATGGATCTGTTTTTTTACCAGTTGGTGAAGAAAACTAATGCCATGCTGTAGTTTTTATAGTGTTCCTTGACCATAGAGAAGGTATTAAGAAGAAGGGAATATGTGAAGCCTTTTAACATTTTTATTGGCTCGTGTGGAGACTTCTTGAAGCCCTTGGGATGTGCCAGAATGAGCTGAGGGGCACTTCAGGGTGCAGAGGGGACTGAGCTTTTGTCACAGCCCTGTTCTGTCCTTGCTCACAGGCTGTGACAGACAGCCGGCACTCACTCCTTGCAGCAGTGGCTGGAGCAGGGGTGGCTGGCTGCTGCTCCATCTCCTGGGAGGCTGGGGGTGCTGGTCACACTCCAGCTGCCTGCGACTGAGGAATGGAGTTCTCTCTGCATTCCTTACTGAACTGTTCTAAAAATACCCAGGTCTGCAGCAGCACCAAAGCCTTCTGTCTTGGGAAGCCCAGGCAGTGATGATGGTACCCTGACAGCTGCCACAGGTTTGGTGAAGCTTGAGCTTGGGAAGAGGCTGCCTGCTGGGCCAGCAGAGGGGAGAGGCCGTGTGCTGGCTCTGACTCCAGATCCTGCCTACAGGGAGGCTGCATGGCAAATCCTGGTGGACAGAGGCACAGCCAGGCATAGGTTACCCATGGAAGCATGGTGATTTTCAAGCATCCCACGGTAACATGGGTGACAGGAATAGCTGTATCCTGTTTCTCTTTATCAGTGCTCAGGAAAAATCCCATTTCAGGTGTCTAGTACCTGTCTCCCAGGCCCTCTGTCTCTGCAAAATCCAACTCCAAGACCTCTTGTCCTAACTTTCTGGCCAGTCTGGTGTGAAGTTTGCTTGCAGATGTGTGTGCCTGCCTATGCACATAGACAGAGATTGAGAAGCACATTGGCATGGAAAATAGTTTGAAAAATAGTTTAGCAAAAAGACAGTACAGGTGATGGTGACAAGGCTCAGGGCTTGGCTTGAGACTTGTCTTGATTGTTCTTTTTCCACACTTTTGGAACTTCCCTCAAACATCCCATGAATAGTGTACCCAAATACTCTTATTCCATTTCAAAATTACCCATAATCTCACCTTGCAGCCATTTTTACTTCTGATATCTTATGGCAGTCAGCTTTGCAATTTATAGATGTGTGTCAAGATCAGGTGTTCATCGTCCTCTTTAAAATATGATATTTGCTCACTTCATTGCTTGCTTTCTCCAGAAAACTGCCTGTGTTATCAGAAAACTTTCTCCTGCTTTCTGCCTGCATTATCAGAAAACATGAAATAATCACTTTTTGTTAGTGTTTCATGTGGCTTCAGGGATTGTTTCCAAGACTGGTACTTCCACAATATATCAATTTTATGGCATTTTCTGTTCAGTGTACTGATCTTTCAACCCCTCCTGTGTGATTGATGTTGTTCAGAGTTACCTGCAGTGATTTGAAGTTCTCTCTGCTGAGTGAAAGTATCACAGAAGAACAGGATGGGCTATAGCAAAGTGGGAGTAACTCATATGGAGTTTATCCCGTCTGGTTTTCCCTCTCTCCTTGGAGTTTCACACTGCTGGAGCTCACCTGAACTTACTGCCCCAGTGCGGTTACCGGAACCTTCCTGATGAACTGTCTGAATGGGCCTATCTATAGATGTTGGGTTTTCTTCCACACTCCCTTATTTATTTTGCTGTGCTGTTTCTGTTTCCCTTTGGGAGTTAGGGATGAAGAATCACTGCCTCTTCCTCCTTCTGTAGACCAGCTCGGTATGATTGAGCTCTTGGACTCCACTGGATTGCTTGTTTGTTTTGAAGCACCAAGTGAAACTGAGCACTGGTCTCTTCGGTCTTGCATTAGGCAATTTGTATTCATTTCTGGTATGCGTTAATAGGTGGATTGATGCCTGTCTCCCTGTGGGATACTCGGCACTGATGGGGCCCCACCTCAAATCCTGGGGGCAGCTCTGGGCCCCACTTGACAAGAGAGATATTGAGGGACTGGAGCGTGTCCAGGGAAGGGGCTGGAGCCCCAGGAGCGGCTGAGGGAGCTGGGGAAGGTTCAGACGGGAGAAAAGGAGGCTCAGTGGGGACCTTCTCACTCTCTACAGCTCCCTGACAGGAGGGTGCAGCCAGGTGAGGGTCAGGCTCTGCTTCCAGGGAACAAGGGACAGGACAAGTGGAAATGGCTTCAAGATGGGCCAGGGGAGGTTCAGGTTGGGTATTAGGGAATATTCCTTCCTTAAAGATTTGTCCAGCCTTGGCACAGGCTGGCCAGGGCAGGGGTGGAGTCCCCATCCCTGGGGGAATTTAAAAGCTATATAGATGTGGCACTTTGTGGCGGGGGTTAGTGGTGGCTAGGGGAGTGGCTGGACTCGATGATCTGAGAGCGCTTTTCCAATCTCAATGACTGTATCCAGAGAAGTGCTGCTTCTATTCAAAGTACCTTGACTCCTGTCATACTTTCGTGTTTTTGTAAACTGCTGACCTACTGCCTGGGGAGTTACCTGGGAATTTGTACTTAGGTCTGTCCTGCAGGGTGTTGTTTAGCCAGAACTGTCAGAGTGCTTTTGGAAAGGCTGGATGGCCACTGGGTGACAGCCTGTAGAATGGTGGTGTGACACGGCCAATTTGACACCATGCAGTGGTGCAAAACTCGCCCCTTTCCTGCAGAGCAGATGCAGCTCTGGCTGGCAGGAGGGGCCTGGGCTTCATGCAGGGTGCCCTGGCTCCCAGCGGGGCTCAGCTCTGCGGGTCAGCACAGAGCAGGACCCACGGGAGGTGACAGGAACACGTACTGTCGGTGCCTAAGGATGTGTCAGCTTTTGGCTTGGGTCTCAGCACAGCATCTCCTGAACTGGTGCAGTGAAGTTACGAGCGAGGGAGAACTTCAACACGTGGAAGACTTTTAACCCTGTCTTTGAATGGTCCAGATGTGTACGTTGGGTTAACAGACTAACTTCTTGCTGATGTGTTTGATCTTGTAACTTGTTGCAGCATGTCTGGAAGAACCAATTATTATATTGCTGATGGTCAGATTGTCTTTTCCTTACAGTTTAGTTGCTGCGTAAGGTGGTCTGCACAGCCACGGTAATAATCAATACCTTCCTTTCCTTGCCACTGTTAAATTACACTGGTTATTTTAATTTTCTTGTTGAATTAAAGCCTTTCAAGCATTTTACTACCATGACTGTAATTGCCAAGGCGAATGTGTCAGTTTAATTAAAACATGGAAGTAGGATTGTTTCTTTGCTATGTTGGATTTCTTTTCCCTTTGCCTGCAGTGGACTTGGCATTATTTATTGTGTTACATTCTGGATTAGCCTCAGATCCCAGAGAGCCCTTTTTGTTCAGTTTCTGTTGGTAAATTTGCTGCTTTTTGTTTCCCCACAGCTCAAGGAGAAGCTGAGCTCCTCATGGCCAGCTGCTGGCTCTGGGGGTCTCTTATCTCTAGTCCCAACCGTTTGCCAGGTGATTGGGCAGAGCTTTCACCTTTCTCTGGCTTAAACAAGTGGCCGGGGAAACTGATCATATTCGTAGCAGAGTAGCATATTCATGGTACTCTGAACCAGATCTGGGGCTTCTTGTGAGGATCTGGCCTGGTGTGCTGCCACTCCGCAGCTCTTTTTCAATGTGCAAGTCTATTCTGTACTGATATTCTAGTTATTGTGGACTTTTTCCCAGTTTTTATACCTTTTTTCCTAGATTGTGCATCATCGCTGTCACTTGTGATTTAGGCTGTCTTTATTTTTTATTTAATTGACAGATCATGTGAACTACAGAATGTCTCTCCAAAAGTCTGTGTTCTTTCAGCAGCAGATACACATATGTTTGAGAGCTGTAGAAAAAATATGCACTGGACAATAACCTTCCAAATGGAAATTTAACTTCTAAACTTTTTTTCCCTTAGAGCTGTTGTGCCACTCCACCTATACTCCTTTAAATAATTCACTTGAAATTTTTCTTGAGTTTCCTTGCCTCCTGCTTACATGGACTCAGAGCTGTGTTGGTGCTTCTGTAGTGTGGAGCTGCTTGTGGCACTCGGTGCCGTGTTTAGTTGAGGTGTTAGGGCAGGGGTTGGACTTGATGATCTTGAGAGGTCTTTTCCAACCTGGTGTTTCTGTGATTCTGTGCTTCCTCTGCTGTGCTGCAGAAACTCAGGCTAAACTGGGCTCAGGTCACTTCCTCCCTCGGACTGTAAAAGCTGCCTAGTCTGGGGGCTGTCTGGGACAAACATCAGAGTAATACATTATCTCAATGCTTTCATGAGGGTTTAGGATTCTGCTTTGCCGAGCATTGAGAGGGATGTGCGATAGGGATTTGGCAAGCAGGAGGAATCTGCTGTTGCCTTTCAGTTGTCTGTCTGCATTTTTCCCCTTTTACTCTTCTCCCCAAGCTGTCGAATCTCCTGAGAAACAGAATTGCCATCAGTCATGTCAGCTGGGTTTGGTGTCTTGAGTCATATCTAGTGCTCTGGAATATTGCCTATGAGTCATGGACATAATTTACGCTTGGGGAGCCTGGCCGGAAGTGGGAGATGTGACAAGTCCACAGCCCCAGCTACATTAATGGGGCAGATTTTCAGTAGTTGCTGGTATTTGAGTACTTACTCAATCCAGTAAAGCTGGAGGCCTTTCAATAGAGGGCCTTTAGCTGTTGGACTCCGTGATTTAGATGTCTTTTCCAACCTTGATGTTTCTGTGAACAGGCAGCAAGTGGGATGAAGGAAGAGAATCCAAAGGGATGCAGGGCACTGCATGTCAGTGTGGTGGCTGCTACCTTGTCCTTGCACTGCTCACACACACCTGCCTTTTTGCTGCCTTGGGCTTCTTTAAACTTCCCTGAAGTTAAAGCCTTTTGCCGTTCAGCTTTAGTAATTGTGCTGGGTGATTTTATGCTGCTGTCATCCCTAAGATATTGCTAATTCTGAAATTTGAAGGAATAAGTGTTCTATCCTTAATTATTTTTATTATTCCTTCAGCTTTCTTTAGTGATGAAACGTTAACAGGCTGGCCTGTTGGTATCAGTATGTTTATATTTATGTATATATATATATATATATATATATATAAAAATCAAGTTTTTAAGATCAATGCGAACGTCTTCCTAAACCAAATCTCAGTCCTTTCACCCCTCAGTTATGTAGGCAGCTCAAGTGGAAAGAAGTGGGTGATTCGTACTTGGCTGTCACCTCCTGTGATGATTTTCCATAGTTGCCCTCTGTAGCTCAGGCTCTCCTTATGTAATTATGGCCTATACCCCTTATTCCTGCGTGTGCCACGCCTTGCAGCTGGTTGTGTCGTACTCGTTTACTGCTGAGTTGCCAGAGAAGTCTGTATCACTCTGGTTTTACTGTGCTTGGCATCATTTGTCACTGCAGTGTGTCACGTGCAGTGTTAGGGTACTGAATGTCATTGGGCCTGTTCAGATTCCCTTGGGAGATCATAAAGAATCCCACCTATACTGGTGGCCTGTCACTTTGTGTTGTCAGGCTACTGAAGGAGTAGAATGGGATATAGTAATTCAGCTGGAGTGATGAAATCGGGTAAATTTGATTGTGTGAAAGTGGCTGCCAAGGGAGAAGGATTTTTGAGGGAGCTCTTATATAAGGTGAGAAGTTTCCAGCAATAGGATGCTGATGGGATCCCTAGTGAGGGAAGGGAAGGTGACACAATATGAGAATGAGGAGCTGTGAAATGGCCAGGTTTTGGAGGTGATAGAAGTAGAAGATGAATCTGGATTTGGCAGGCAAATCTGTGTTAATGGTTACCTCAGGGGGGAAATGGGATCAGCTGAAAGCTGCCAAGCCTGGTAATCAGCACCAACCCTGTCTGAGTTCAAGGAGTGTTTGGACAATGCTCTTAGACACAAGGTGGGATTCTTGGGGTTTTCCCGTGCAGGGCCAGAAGCTGGACTTCAGTGATCCTTGTGAGTCTCTTCCAACTCAGGTTATCCTATGATTCTATGAAGTGATTCTTGGTGTGTGGTCAGCGGATGGGAACAGTAATGATTTCCGGTTGACAATTAAAAGGTGAATTCTACCTTCTTGTCCTCTCTATGTGCTTTGAATCCAGTTCTGTCACTGCACATTGCCTGATGTGGTGCGATGTTCACCATGACTGTGACTGCTGCGTGCCTGTGAAATTTCCTGGCAAAGGCATTACAGTAAATGCTGTGGATATTGGATGAAAGAGACCATGTGCATCTTTGAATGCTGCTACATATCTGAAGAAAAACAATGTTATGGAAAATTTTGCTGCTGGGAGTGGAGTTCATTTCTGATCTCTGCACGTCTTTCAGCCTTATGTCCTCCCACAGCCCTTGCCATTCTTGTGCTGGGCTCTAAACGCTCAATCCCCTCCCCTTACCTTGCTGCTTTCTGAGTGCTCATCTGTGTCTTTAATATTCGGTGTGGATGTACTTGTGCTGGGCCAGTGTTTACAATTATTAACTAAAGAAATTACTGTAGTGGTTCCCCTTGTGTTGTTGGTTCCCACCTCTGAACCTTCAGCTTTTCCCTTATTCCTCTCTGCTTTGATTGAGTTTCAGGTGTCATCACCTTTCAGAGGATTCCTCCAAAAAGTTGTATCTGAGTTCCTGAGACATTTCTGCACCCCTTTTGTGTGGCTGGAGTGGTTTTTTTGTGGTGGAATGAACTACAGGTGTCCTAAACCATGAAAATCTAATATTTTGTTGACAGAAGGCAGCTTTGCTACAACACAGCATTTGTGCACAAGAGGTTTTCCCACCTGTATGCTTAGGACTTGCTGCTTACATGGCCTACAGTGACTCATGTTTTGGGTATGCCCTGCTCCAAGATACATGTGCCAATCCTGTCCTGGAATTCTCATTTAATTAAAAGTTAATGAGCAGAGTTCATAATTCTCCAATGAGTGCTGCATGGCAGTGATCTGGTCTTGCTGGCTTAGAGCTCACAGGTCTCTCCACCCTTCCCTCCAGGTGAACCAGCGCAATGTCCCGGGGATTGACAGTGCCTACCTGGCCATGGATACGGAGGAAGGTGTGGAAGTTGTTTGGAATGAAGTTCAGTTTTCTGAGCGGAAGAACTTTAAGCTTCAGGAAGTAAGTTGATGTGTTTCCCAACATGATGTGAGAAACATACCTTGCCCTGGAGTGGGATTATGGATACTGGGGACTTTCTGTGTGGATTATTGGCTAGGTTTGGAATGCTGTGCTGTCCAAATGTAGCAAATTTGGCTTAAGCCTAGTCCGTGTAGGAAATGTCTTGGAAAACTGTTGTTGTGCTGATTCCATGAGCTCTTGTGTTCATTTAGACTTGGCAATCAAATAATATTCTGCTGAGATGCAGTGCAGAAGAAATGGGATGCCGTCTGTTCTTAGCATAGGGGCTTGACAAATACATTGGTGTTTGAGGGGACCAAGGCCCAAGAAGAAAGAAGGATATAGGTTGGTGTGGTCTCTGATGTGACATGTCTTTGTCTTTGTCTTTCCGATGTTAAGGAAAAAGTTAAAGCAGTGTTTGACAACTTAATTCAGCTGGATCATCTCAACATTGTGAAGTTCCACAAATACTGGGCTGATGTGAAAGAGAACAAGGCCAGGGTAAGTGCAGCCATCTGGCTGTTGGGTTCTCATTGTGTGTTGTCAGGTAATTAGCAAGGTGGAAGGTAATATGTCATACTGCCCCACAGGTTATCTTCATCACTGAGTACATGTCTTCAGGAAGCTTGAAACAGTTCCTGAAGAAGACAAAGAAAAACCACAAAACTATGAATGAAAAGGTAACTCTTTTTTACTGTATCACCATAATTCTTTAGAGCCATCAGCCCCTGGAAAGCCCTTTCAGCAGAAGATCCCAATGAGAACTGGTGATAACACATTGCTGCAGTTCCCCTGTGTCCCTGTAACCTAGTTCAACTGCAGGTTCTCTGAGACAGCAGTTTTGTGCTGGTTGCTTTACTGCCAGCAGCTCTGCAGCTTCTTAGGTGTGGTGTGACAGTCACGTCCGTCTCCAGGGGCCCTCACAGCAAAGGGGGAAGGTGTCTGTGCACGGCAGACTCTGGAGGAGAAGTGTGTTTCTGGACCCATGGGAATATGTAGAAACAAGCTGACCATAGGAGTACTGATTCTTTACACCTGCACTGAGTAAAAACTGGAGCATGTGTTGCTTCCTACGAGTGGGCTTTGAATCACAGAACTACAGATCAGCTCTTTGTGGATGATTTTTATCCTCTTCCTCTTGTGTCTGCAGGCGTGGAAGCGGTGGTGTACCCAGATCCTCTCTGCTCTCAGGTACGTGGGGTAGGGACCTTGAGATTCCAGTTGGGACTGATGTGCAGTGAGTGTGGCAGTTAAGTACTTGGGAGCTCTCCAGAGTATCTAGCTTTAGAACTTGGGTTTCACCATGGTCAGGAGGATGTTGCAAAGATGACAGGGAAATCAAGTTCTGTGTGAGAGGACTGAGAAAAACTTCCGTAGTGTTGGCAGGCTGCAGCCCTGTTGTAGGCAGTGGATTCATGGATATTGAGGCATGGTGTTGTTAGATGTGTGTGTACATTTCTTGATGACGCAGCTCTTCTGCAGCCATCTTAGTGCAATACAGCTGAGTAGAATGTGTTACGGCTTTTAAAAATTCTTTTCCACCTGAGCTAGAGTTGGCGAGTAGCTAAGTAGAACCTTAGAAAAACAGTAGCCTGGGTGACAGAGCAGGGCTGCACTCCACAGAGAAAACTCTGGTGCCACTTGGCTAAATTACAGCTGTTGGTGAATAGTTGGGGTTCTAATAAGCTTCTGGGAGCTGACTGTCCTCATTTGTTCTAGTTGCTAGCATAAACCTAGGCAGAGTGAGATGCAAAACCAGAGTGTACCTGGGACCCAGCACTGAAAAGCTTTATTTGTGCCTGCTGGCAAACATGCCCAGTTGTGTGTGTATAGCACTAAGTGCCTCTTTGGTCCCGTTTGAGTAGAGGCAGAATAAGGCTCTGATATTTTTGGTGTAAAATTTAGAATCCATTCAGCAGTACTGGGTTGGATGAAATTGTGTCTTTACCTCTGGTACCCTGAGGGAACTGATCAGAGAAAGCTTTCTCTTTTTTCTCCCTTGTTCTGGAAATTGATCATTAGAGACAATTCCTATTTGTTCCTGGTTCTCAGCTAGAGGCTGATGTACAGTCACTGAATTGTACCTCCCGGCTACTGTAAATCCCTGGCATGTGCCCTTTGCTCTCCTGTTCTCTTCTGATGTCATTTGAGATGGGAAGGGGTGAAGGGAGGGATTCGAGGCCTTGACCAGTGCTCTGTTCTGCATCTCCAGCTACCTCCACTCCTGTGATCCCCCCATCATCCACGGCAACTTGACCTGTGACACCATCTTCATCCAGCACAATGGACTGATAAAAATCGGGTCAGGTAAGGCTTGCTGGGAGTGCACCTGCCTATCAGACAGACTGCCCAGACAGAAAAAGGCATCTACTCCTTTCCAGGTTCCCTGGCATGATAGGCGTGTGTGTACGTGTGCTTCTCCACCTCCACATCAGATGTGCCAGAGACTGGGAGCAGAATTCACTGGTGATTGGACCCTTGTCAGGTGCAGGAAAGACTGATACTGTGTACTGTTTGCCTTTTAGCCTCTTCTTCAGCTTTTTGTCTGAAGGGGCTGACACAGGAAATGATGCCGAAACTTGGAAGTTTCGTAGGCGCATCATCTGTGCATTCATCTGCTCTGCAGATTTTCATACACAGAGAGTTCTCCTCCCAGCACTGTGGAGCTTTGGGACCTGCCTGGGGAGCTGTGTCTAGGAAGCCACAAGAGTGCTGCTTGTAGCAACCCACATTTATAATAAAGTGGACAGACTCTGACTGCAGCGAGTGGCTTGTCCTGACATCCTTATCCAGCATCCCTCCCATGGGCCTGCCTTCAGGCTGCTGAGCTGCTCTGGGCCTGATTGGCACAGACATGCCCTGCTTGGGCAGCCACCCTGTGCCAAAACGGTTTATTTCATAAGTAAGCAGTGATGTTCCCGGCAGTGCAGAGCATTCTTGCATGCTCTGGTTTTTCCTGCTATTCCCATGTCTCTAAAAATCTGTCTGCAGTCAGGATGCATGATGTCACACCTTGACATGACCTTTCAAGGGACAGCTTTGCTACCTGTTGTTCAACTTCTGCAAGTATTCTCGATCTGAGGAATAGGTCTTTGCTTTCCTGGAGTTATTGTCTGTGAGAGGTCTGCTTTGATGTGGCAGAGTACAGGGAAGGATGCTCTGCATCACCTGTCATCCAGAAATAGCCTCTCCATCAGCTGCAGACCTGTGGCTTTTCTTCCCATCAGAGAACTCCTGTGTTGTTGTTTTGTTCCAGAACTGAGGTAGCAGATTTGTGCTTGTACCAGAGAGACAGGGTCATGGCAGAAGGAGCACTCTGCTTCCGACGTGCCTGTAAACTTGGGGACTTGCTCTTCACACAAGCTAATGTCATCATGTCATCACACAGACTTTATTGTGTTTTCCTGACTTTGTCCAAGTGGGAGAGATTTCCAAGAGTGAGTACATCTAGTACCTGTATGCTGGCAAACTCCCTGGCATTCAGTTCAGACTGATGGGAAGACTTGAGTACTCAAGAAATTCCCTTTTTTTAGTTTAGTTTCAAACTATCATGCAGCTGCCATCTTTCTGCAGGGCAGCCAATGCTGTCTCTAAAACCAAAACCATGGAGCTGGCATTGGAGCCACAGCTTTCACCAGAGGGAGATCCTACAGGTCATCAGACCTGTCGTTTCCAGAGCATACAACTCCAGTGGTGCTGTTCAGAGGCTGTGTGGAAGGAAGGTGGCTCTTCAGGTGTGGAGTACAAATGGTGGCCTCAGCACAGTTACACCTTTGCTCTCTTCAGTTTCACAAAACTTTGCTTCTGTCAGGTGCAGCAGGAGGGACATGGCAGTCACATGTGTGTGCTCATGCCTGGAGAAGTGAGTGTCTGTGCTCTTAGAGCTGCAGGATGTTCTGGAGTGTGACTGCAGCTGCAGTGCTCAAGTGCAGCTGTTTCTGAGCAGACCTCTCTGCTCCACAGCTGTGAGCTGCCTGGCTCACCTCACGTTCAAAAGTGAAGTGATTTATCTAAAATATTCTGGTCCTTTCCTAAATAAAAAAGGGAGTGAGTGCAAGTGGACTTGTGGTCAGAAGAGGAATCCTCCAGATGGGAAAGCTGTGGCTCCAGTGCAGGCTGGAGTTAGAGCTGGCAGTGTTGCAGGATGTATTCCTATTCCTCCAGTGCCCGCCCAGCCAGAAAAGGTAAAGCTACATCCCCAGGACTGCTGTTTGTGTTGGAGCTTGAGCCTTTCTCCCTGGCACTGCTGCCTGTGCAGTGCCAGATGGGCTGGGTTTAAATTTGCTCCAGGGTCACTGACAATGCCAGGCTCAAGTTTGCTGCTTCCTGTCCTTGTTCTGTACAGCTGGCTGGTATCTGAGCACTTCCCTGTGTTTACTTCAAAGCAGTGGGACAGTAATTTCTGTGGATTTATGGGGAACAAGGATTCAGTGCACTATGAGCTGTGCTTTGGTGCTGTCTCTGTCCCCAGTACTGTGCTGGGTGCTGCTCCCAAAGTTCCTCTCCCCGTGGCTTTGGCAAAGAGAGTACTTGCTGAATGTGGGGCAAAAACCTAGCTAAGGCAGCTGCTGGTGTGCACTGCAGGACATCCTACTGTCTGCTGAGGGAGGGTGTGCCAGGAGAGCAGTGTCACGTTGGAAATGTCTGATAGTGGTTCCTGTGGCACATGTTCAGGTGTGGGAACAGCCCTTTGCTCCTTGCTGCTCACTCAGAGGCAGGAGCATGTGCACTGGCTGGACTGATCACTGTTTCTCTGCTGAGTACGTAAATCTGTGTGCTGGGGGTCAGCTGTGGAAGAAAAAGGGAATGGGAAGGAGGAAAGATTTTGCATATTGCTTAAATGCAAAAGCCATCCATAATCCATTCATTTGCTAACCATTTTTTTCCAGTGCCATAAAGCACAGAGTTAATAGATTTAAGGAGAATAAGTTTCAAATGAGTGGGGAGCTTTGGAGAACTTGTGATGAGGATAGGAAAGACACTTACAGCTTTTAAACTTGCCACTGGTGTTCCCAGAGACTGGAATGTTCCACCTGCTTTGTGGAGCCGTGGTCAGATGAAAGCATTCCTTGTGATAAGTCCAAGCTGTGCCCTGTGTACTCTTCACAGAACCCACGTGCAGCACAGTGGTGCCTCCGTGGGTGTCTGTGCTGTGTAACGAGGGGACGTGCTGCCAGGTGTGTTCCTGAGACAGGCTACAGCCGCTCCGGGTGCGGGGACAGCAGCGTATACAGACAGGGTGCCTGGTGCTGCTGCCTGCTCATGTTGGCATTGTTGGGAGCTGTTCCTGGAATTCTCACTGGCAGTGTAAGAACCATTCACAGGTGGAAAGAAGTGATGCGTTTGAATTAAAAATCCTTTTTGGGCAGCTCTTGGAATGCCCCAGCAGAAGGGAGGCCTCAAGCTGGAGAGTCTCAGTGTCCCCCGGTGCCCCTGAGACACGGTGATGTATCAGCATATGTTGAGTGAGACCTTGGTGGAGCACACAGAATGCTCTGTGGAGTGCAGTGCAGATTTCCCACTTGTGCCTCCAGGCATTGCTGCTATGCGTCTCTCCTGTCTGCACCACACCTGACCTTGGACTCAGTCTATATTCAGTTGTCTGTTCAGAGTCTGCCCTCAATTCCAGGCCATGGGGCCAGGACTCTTATGGGTGTTAGCTCTGCTGTGGCATCATGTGGCCAGGTGTGTAAGTGTGGATTCTCCTGCTGAGATCTGTGGCCAGAAGCTGCTGGGATGTAGAGAAAGGGAATTTTCTGCTGAAGGGGTGGGGTGGGTGGGACTGTAGGACACTCACAGAAGAACAGAATTTCCAGCTTCTTGGTCTCAGTCAGCCGTAATCTTCTGCTTGGTTAGAGATGCCTTGTCTCCCCTGCCCGGTCTGGTTCTCAGGTAGAAACCCTGATGTTCCTTAGGTAAATTTCTTTTGAAGAGGTGGCTGGAGGCAGGGCCCGGTGCTCAGTCGTGTCCCTGTGTGCCCTGACTCTGACCCAGCTGTCTCTATGGATGTAAGTGCTTTGCTGTTCACCAACTCATTGACTTTATCTCGTTTTACTTCCCGCTCACGGGCTGCTCTGTTACAACAGTCTTTCATAGGATATTTGCTAATGGTGAGCAAACTTCTCCGCTCCTGTGATGTGACTCCACTTATGTCATGTACATGATTTTATCTCTGTGTATCTGTATATATATATTTATATATATATGTGTGTGTATATATATATTTGTAACACACAAACATACACACTGATCTATTTACAGTGTTCCCTTGCTATAAGGCTGTATGTAAAACTGTTTGGCTTAGGTGCATCCTGCTTGGAGAGCTTGTGTTCTGTGCTGGGATGCAAACCATTCCTTGTGCTCTTGGCCAGAGCCTTACAGAGAGGGAGCACTGCCCTTTGTGAAGTCTCCTGGTTGTTAGTTTTCTCCCTCTCCATGTTCTTAGCGTGTGCTAGTCCACGGGCCCTGTGCATGCCGGCTCCTGCATGTCAGCAAGCCATGCCTTGTTCTGAGCTCTTCCCAGCTGAACTTCCCACGTCCATTAGGCTCTTCCCTGCTGCTGCTCTGCTGCCCTTGGCTGGGACCCAGCCCTGGACTAGCCCCCACTGTGTGCTTGGCTATCCAATTGCTTGCTTGTAGTTTGAACTCCTTAGATGTGTTGGTTTTAAGATGAATGTTTCAGTGAATGTGACTGGCTCCTGATGGCCAGATCCCTCCTGCCCCAAATGAGTCCCTGGATTGAAGTAAGCTTGGCTATTGATGTTTCCCCAGACAAATCTCTGGTTTTGGGGAGATCTGTGCATATGAGGAGGGAGTTGGGCTGATGGGAGCCAGGGAAGGATTCGAGTGCTGCAATTTGTAACCCTATTGCATAGAACACTATGTTTACATTTAAAATAATTATTTATTTTATTTTTTGCCATCAGGGTTATTCTCGATGGTTAGAGTTTGTTTCTACTGAGTTGGGAACCTACCAACCGTCAGCTGGACGTGGTGGAAAGGGCAAGGGCCTGACCACATGGGCTCTGTGCCTTCCAGGTGTTGGTGGGAGGACTTGCTGTGCCACTCTGCATCCCCAGAGGAGTAGAGGCTCCTGGAAAGCTCAGTCTGGGTTCTGGTGTAGCTGAGGGGGATGGTGATGTAGTCAGGGCTTGAGTCCTGAGGAGGGCAGGGGATTGCTGCAGGATGGCAGAGCGGCAGCGAGCAGACTGGTCCAGGAACAAGCCCACAGAATGGGAACCTGACTGAGCCTGGGCTCAGCCACACTGAGAGCAGCAAGGCTGAGGGCTGGCCAGCCATTTTGTCCAGAATCAAGTCACACCTGTGAGCAGAACCAGAGGCCCTGGTTCTAGAAGGGCAGGAAAAGCCTGAGCCAGCACTCTGCAGGCATAAGAAGATGCTGTGGTACATCACCTGTGCTGGAACAGCATCAGATGGTCTTGGAATACTGAGCTTTCCTGGATGGTTAGTTGTGAACTTGTTCTAACAGTCTGTTGCACCAAGAGGTACTGTTCATATGAGAGCTGGGGATTGTTTAAGCCTTAGATCTTGAACAGTGATTTGGGTTTGAAAACGCTAAATCTAGGGTGTAAGGCTCCTGTTTTGCTTGAGCATTGAGCTAATGAGGCTGTGAGTGACATGCTTTCATAACTAATCTTATTTTAGTCATCGCTTCACTCCCTTGGATTTTGTTGCCTGATCTTTAAACGTCATGCTGGTTTCCACATTCTTAACAGACACCTGAGATGATGTAGAAATAAGAGGTTAGTAGGATATCTTGGATCTGGCTTTTTTATTTTTTCAAGTATGGCAGGTGTGGTTTTAAAGGGAAAATAATGGATAATTGAAGTCATCAGACATAGAAAAATCTGCCATAAAAATGGCATGTTGGCATTGATTTAGGAAGATGTAACATGAATCGATGTAGTTTAGCTTTTCTAACTGTACAGTTTTATGTGTGAGTCAAGCACGTTCTCTACCAAGCCAAACATTTTTGGTTCCTTAGAAGCTTGGCAAAACTAAGGCAGATATTCGTAAGGTTTGTCTGTGACTACAGGTGCTGCTGGGAATGAGATTTGGCAAAGAAATAGTTTTGAGTGGAACTTTTTGTCTAGAAGGCTTCAGAAAGTCCAAGTTTGGATCCAGGCTAATTTTTTGGGGGGTGCCTGGCTTTTTTAAAAAAAAATCTTTGTCTGCCATGGGTCTGTGTTGTCTGTGAGACTCCCGGTGTAAAAGCTTGTCGCCAAGTGAAGGCGCTTCTCATTTGGGTCGTTCTTGAGAAACTGTTGGACAAACTGGGTTGAATAGCATGAGGTTGTAATGGTACAATGGAATTAATAGCATTAATTGTAATGGTACAATGCTGTAATTGTAATGCTGCAGTGCTGTAGCTGCTGCTGTGATTACCAGAGTGGCAGAAACAGTTCCAGAGACCTGCTCTGGGTTTTTGAATAAGCACAGAGCTCAAGGTAGGAGGAGCAGCCATGGGTGAGTGGCAGTCCGTGAGTTCTGTCTGTTTTGGAAGTTCCAGCTGCCTCCTGTTGACCACATGTTCAGTGTGTGTGTCTGGGGCAGGGTGGTGGGATTTTAAGGTCCAATTTAGTGGTAAGAAGTGGTGACCTTGGTGGCCTTGTTGCAAAGATTTTCCTCCTTCTATGCTGTTATAGTAATAAACTCATTTTTATTTTGCAGAAGGTTTGAAAGCCGGCTCTTGCTCCTAGTACTTATTTCCCTTGCTCAGTGTACCCTCTCTGTGCTGCTGTGATTCATCTCATTCATGAAAACACCAGAAAACGATGATCATCTAGACTGGTTGTTGTTTTCAGTTAAATAAGATATTTTAAAAGGGTTAAGTGTCTCTGTTTAGTGCTCCAGGTTATGGAACATCCATTTTCTGAGGTTGTTGTTTCTGTGTTGCATTGAAGGCATTGCTGCTTCAGTTTTGTTCGGCTCTGTTTTTCTTCTGCTTTTATATGACTTTCCCAATGGGTATGGGGACATGAATTACAGTCATCCAGGTCTTTATTCACCCATTCTGGTATTAGCACAGCAGTTGCAGGTGGCTCTTCCTTTCAGGGCTCTTTGATTGAAGGCTTCGGGAACCTCAGCAGTTTGGGAAGCTCCTTTGTGCCAGTTCTGAAAAGATCACTTAAACACAAACAAGCAAGGGCAGCCTGTGGTGGCTGTCTGTGCCTGAGCAGGAGGTGAGCTGTCTTCTCAAGAGGTCCCTCCCAACCTGGACAGGTTTGTGGTTTAGGTGTGGTTTAGGTCTGGAACTGTGTGGGCCAAGCAGTGTTTGCACTCTGGCACCTGCTTCCAAGGGTGAGCTTTGCTGTGATGGGTTAAATCTCCCAAGGTCCCTTTGGCATGTTGTGGAACAATGATAATCAAAGATGTGGAGTTTGAAATTTGGGAAAGTTGTACTTGAAATTCTTTATCTTGTGGGCCCTAATTGCATTTTAGAATGTGCATTTATATTGGTTCAAGCCCTGTTTCTGTTAAGCAGAGCTGCTCACAACAGAAGATCATTTTCACAGTCATGTTTCTGAGGACTGGTTTTCTAGTGTACGTCTGTCTTCTGGGAGTAGATGATTCCTCCAGAGTAGCTCAGTCTGTAGCATTTCAGTGAATGTCTGTTCTTGCTTTTTCTGATTGCATGTAGTTCTTGCACTGTGATGTGAAGATGTATATCTTTTTCATATCAATATTGCATTGCAGTTAGATGGTGTAGCCCAAGCAGGGGTTTGCATGGTCAGTGAGACCTTCATTCTTCGGGTCTAGAACATGGAACTTGGTTTTGGGTGCAGATTTCAGATCTCCCAACACACTTTGTTAGGGACGAAGTTGTTTGTATCATGAACTCTTCCAGATAAAGTGCCAATAAGCTCCTAAGTCCCTGCTTAAGAGCCTGCATGCAGCCAGGTTTGACAGGTACTAATCTTACAGCTCTTCTTTATCTATTCTTGTTTTTCCTGCTCTGCCTATTTCCACTTTCTGCTTCCATGTAATGGATGTGGTCAAACACGTCAATTTAGAACTCTAAGTATTCTTTTAAATATAAAAATACCATCTGCTGCTTCATGAGAAATGTGACACAGTGTGATCACGTCCCTCTATGGCTCGTTTACAGGAGTGTGTGCCCTGGCCCCAAAAGCAGCTGATGATGCCCTGGGCTGCATTAGGCAAAGCCTTGCCAGAGGAGGGAGGGGATGGTCCTGGCCCTCTGCTCAGTGTTCTTGAAGCCACCCTGTAGATCCAGGCCCAGCGCTGGCTCCCCAGAACACGAGGGATAGGGACAAGCTGGGGAGAGCCCGCCGAGCACCCTGTGATGCTGCAGGGCTGGAACGTCTCTGCCGCGGTAAGGCTGAGGGAGCTGCAGCTGCTGAGCCCGGAGCAGAGAGGCCCCGGGGCTCCCTGGCTGTGACACCTGTAGGGAGGTGTCTGCAGGTGAGCCCAGCGCTCCCAGGGGTGCCCAGGGACAGGACCAGAGACCATGGCACAGGTTGGACCCTGGATGGTCCCTCTGGACCCCAGGCATTCGCAGTATGGTGGTGGCACAAGCACAAGTTGCCCAAGGCAGTGATGGAGTCTCCATCCTTGGAGTTACCCAAAAGCCATCTAGACATGGTCCTGGGAAACCAGCTCTGGGTGTCCCTGCTGGAACAGAGGGGTTGGACAAGGTGACCTCTGCAGGTCTCTTCCCACATGAACCATGCCATGATTTTGATTCTGCATTAATTTCTGTGAGGAGTAGCCTTCTCCAGTTTTTGTGTGACGTTAACTCTTTATTGCTCCAGCAGTGTTTTCTCTGGAGGGAACCATGGCCAGTGTTTTAGCAGAGGTTGGTTTCCTGCTGGGAAGCCATGTCAGTAGATGTGGCAGGAGTGCATATGTGTACAAGCACGTGGGGAGCTTTACCTGGCACTGGGAACAGTGTGTAGTGAACTTCTCATACACTGAATCTATCTGCCCCTTCAGTTAATGATACTCAACTGTTAAAAACAATAAAATCCTGTTGCTTCTGGTGACTCAGTGTTGTGAACATTTTGCAAACACTGTTTGCAATCCCTGATACGGATCTGAGGGCTGTAGGGAGCTTTTATTCTGTGATCAGCATAAATCTGACACTTCTTCCTGTTTGACTCCTTGTTTAATGGCTGTATGCTTCTTTTTGTGCCAAATTGCTTCCTAGTTCCTTATTTTCTAGGCCTTGCTCTCCCTAATAAAAAGGCTTTTGTTATCACTGTGTGCAGAGAAAGCAAACTGTGTAACGTCATGGGTTTGTACAGTCTTGTATTCTTTTGCAGGAGTGAAAGTGTCTGGGCCATATGAGTGCAGGGGATAATAATGTGGCCTCATACGTCTCCTGGCTCTGTGGTCACCCCTTTATAGCCGCAGAGGTGGTCTTGGGTTCAGTTGATAATTTTTGGGTCCCTAGTGGTACAGCAGTTAATTATCCCATTGCTGGGTTGCACAGCAAGCCTGGGACAATCTTAGAAGTCAGTTGTTGATACTTCTCACTGGCACCTGGTTTCCCCCTGCTTTCTGTTGGACAGGGCACTGAGCCCTTGGCTGAGGAGTGGAGTCATGTTCTGCTTTGCAGCATGCTCTCATGCTTGCAAGAACCCGAGCAGCTCAGTGGCTGCTGCAGGAGGAGAGGCAGAGCCATGGGATGAGGCCATAGGGAGGACTGTGGGACAGGCGATCTTTCCTGCCCGCAAGGAGGAAGTTCTGAATGCAGAGTAAAGGCGGGTGTGAGATGGACACCGCGCAAGACGGAAATGTCCTCTGCAGCAGGACTGTGCCAGAGGAGGGGGCTGTATGCCCAGGCACCTCTGCTAAACCTGCTGGGACAGCTGTGGGAACAGCTAGGAAGGAATGTCACCATTGCCTCCTTGGCTGGTACTGCTAACAACCGGTGGACGCACAGGCTGTCCACTTTGGCCAACTCTTTGCATGTTCTCGAGGGTTTGAGAAGTCTGACCAGCTACAGCATGTTCCTGTAGGAATGCCGATTATCTCTTTTTATGCTTTTGTTGTCGGATTGAGTTCAGCTTGTCAAAGACAGGTTGCTTGTCCTACCCTCTGCTGTGCTTCATGTCTCTTCCTATCACCTGCCCTGCTCAGACACCGTATTTGGCTGAACCTTTTTCTGCAATTGATCTCTGCTAATTGCCCACCAGACTTGTCAGTCCCGTGGGGCTGTGTCTTGTAATCTGCTCCTTGTAGTCATCTTCTTGTGGCTGAGAAAGACACATTCATTGTTGTTGTTAGTGATCTGAGTTCCCTTTGTGGTCTTCATCATTTGTCTCGCTTAACATAGCTGTCCTCAGCCTTCATCCATCCAGTCATGCACAGTGTGGAGCCAGTTTGAGAATATAGAATAGGTGGCAGACAGCAGCCATGTGCGAGTCATGCAGGAGAGCATGTGTCTGAGGTAAATTCAAGTGTGTGTTCTTACCTTGTACACTCAGGAGGTTGGTTTAAAATGTAGGCTCAGGTGAAGCTCTCAAACCCCTGTCAGTGCTAAGTGGCGCATGCATCAAGATGACCTACAACAGTGACCAGACCAAACCCAAAATTTCTTGTCTTAGCATCTAAAATCCTGTCACAGATGTAACAGCGCTTCTGCCTGCTGTGTTGAACACACCTGCAGGGAGTTTTTCAGAGTTGACTTCAGAAGCAGGTTGTGCTGTCATTGCTGCATAGAGCAGGACTGTGTCTGGCAGGGGTGTCCCTGCTTAGCTCTGAGACACATAGGAGATTCTGGGGGTCTGATGTCATTGACCCTGTGCTGCCTCAGCTCTGCAATAACAGAGTGAGGTGACGCCTGTCAGCTCAGCCAAGCTGCACATGAGCTGAGATATAAATGGCTGGAACAGGCAGATTCCCTGCCAAGTGTGGCAGATCAAACCCAGCTGCAGAGTCAATCTCTGCAACAGTGATGGAAAAACACTCCAGTGGTACTCAGCAAGTTAGGAAGCACAAGGCCCAGAGTACCAGAGGGGACAGGTCCCTGGCTGACCCACAGCAGCAAATTCAGAGCTGCATGTGTGTCAGTTCTGTGTATCTGAGTTGGAGGATCCCACAGACAGTGCGAGCCCGGTTCTTTCCAGAAATGCTGGTGCTACTGCAGAAGGTCTGGAGGACCTGGATGCAGAGGAGCTCATTATCAAGGCTGGCTGGACCTCATTAAGGACACTATAGATGGAGGCTGGGCTGGGCTGCCACTCTACCTGCCTGTCTGGTATGGGAGTGCGTCAGCCCTCACTGCTGAGGTTTCTGTTGATAATCTGTTCTGTGATTGATTACTGACTCATCCCTGTCCTTAAATGGGCGCAGGAGCCAAGAACAGAGTGCCTGGATAGTGAAATGGCCCTTGCCATCCAACATGTGGTCATAATAGGATTTAAAGACACACTGGAAAATGAAGCTGATCACAACATTGTGTGGAGGGTGACTTTATCCTTGGCTGATTCTGTTCCATATTTGGCAGGACTGGGTTGTTGAGTTTTTGTTCCCTGTTTCCTCTTACAATGCATTGTACTGAGAAGAAAGGCAGAACGAATAGAAGAGTTAAAAAATAAGTTATTTTCTCTCCCCATATTGTCTAGTTTTCCACTGGGAGTCCCTCTGACATGCCTGCAGTAGCTGCAGGTTTAACAGGTATCACAAACATCTGTATGATAGTTCCTGTACACTGCATTGGGCACAGAGACAGCCAGGATCCCATAAACAACAATATAAATCTGATATTAGAATAGAAGGGTTTCTGAAGCCTTAAATACTCTATTTTAGAAGGCCTGGTATGAGAACCCAGTGTGCTGGACAAGGCGCGGGTGCTTTACTCTGTGTGCCAAGTCCGGCACTGGATGGATGTGTGGTGACAGGGTTGGGGCTGAGGAGTTGGCTCCAGCAGCACAGGAACACATTCAGTCTAGTGCAGAGGGGTGGGCAAACTCCAGTTGTAACTGACTTAGGAGTACAAAATACAAAGGTGCATAGAAGTCCAGAGCTCATCATTTGGGTGCTGATGAGGATCAGGCATTTGCTGGCTCCTCGAGGGAGGCTTTGAGCCACTTGTCATGTGGGAGATTTTTTGGGGCAGAATCCCCAGTAGAGAGCACTGGTGTGATGGTGCACGGCCCTGGCCAGAACTTGTCTAAAGCAGTCAGTGTCACTGGGAAAACAGAACAGGTCCTAGGAGAAAGACAAAGAATGTAGCTTATGCTGCTTGGTGATGGGAAGGTGAGAGGATCTGGTGGTGTCTGGGAGCAGGTGAGCACTAGGAATGAAGTCATCTTGCTGTACTCCTAGGATCAAAGCTAAGACAGGGAACAGAAAGCAGTTACTTGTGAATGGTTGGTTGGCAAAGAAGCCCCTAGCTATTGGAGCAAGCTCTGCTTCCAGCGCTCTAATTGGGTGATACGATTTGGTATGTGCCACGCAGCCAGGCTGAGCTGAGTTACCAAGGGAGGTCCTTGTCTGACTAGAGCCCAAAGAATATCTTTCCTCTGAGACTGGTAACTAGTCACTCAGCTGGAATCCTCTTCGATGTGGAAAAATACAAGTGGTTTGTCACATCCCATGTCAGCCCACATTGTGCCAGTACAGACCAGGACCGATTGTCCAGGAGGGTGACCAGGTGGGACATGGGCCTGAGACTCTGGGAGTGGGCACATTCCAGTGTGACAGTAGAGCTTCAAATGAGTTGTGGCTCTGTGCTCCCTGCCCACCTCAGTGTTTCTCCCTGGCAGAGACAGCTGCTTAGTTTCGGAAAGTTGTTTTCAGTCTCTGCAGAGGTGGCTGTCCCAAAGGCTTATCTTTCATGGGGGTCCATACTTGTGCTCTGCTCACTGTTCTTGTGGCTGAGTTATTTCCTCCCCATAACTCCAAGTGGTTTGTGGAGGTGCTGGCTGCTGGGAGGTTCTGCTGTCTGGGTGGTCACCTCCCTTTCTTCAGCAGCTTGGCTTGATTCTTGTCTGGAGGCGCTTTGGCACCAGTGTCCTCCTGAAACGTGGAAGAGTCGCCTGGTAGGTCCATCCTTCCAGAACCCCGAGATGGTGACTAACGTGGTGACCAATTGCAGTGACCTTGGCATCTCTGGCTGTTCGTCAGGCTGCTGTTTTGAACGAGTTGCTATTGACAAATGCTATAGATCTGATTAAAGTTAGGCATTTCAACTGGGAGTTGTTCCCAGCTTGTCTTCCCAGTAGGCAGGAGCTGGGATCTCCAGGTTTGCCCATGGAGAGTGATGCTAAGCTGCCAAGGAAACAATGCAGGAATGTATCAGGGCAGGTGACAAGAGGTAAGGGCTGTGAAGAGTCGCCTTAACGCCACCATTCTGCCCCTTTGGGCACCAAGGGCCCGGAGTTGCAGGTGTTCCCTGGGATTTCATCAGGGATGGGCTATGGTTTCCTGTATCCTAAGCATTCCTGGTTTTCTTCTAGTGGCACCAGACACAATTAACAACCATGTGAAGACCTGTCGTGAGGAGCAGAAGAACCTGCACTTCTTTGCCCCGGAATATGGAGGTATGGCATGGCTGTGGCTGCAAGCCCGGGGTTTTTTTGGCCTTACTGATGCTTCCAAGCTGTTACGCGCCTTGTTCTCAGCTCCAGGCTCCTGACAGATGCCACATTAACAGTTCTGAGCCTGCTGAAGTGCTTCAGCTCCTCTGTTCTTTGGTAGCAGAGGAGAGAGAAGCTGCAGGACTGTCCCAGCCTGGTGCAGAGTGGTGCTGGTGAGTGCAGAGCTGACTGACAACTGTGCTATTTCTGTGTTACAGAAGTTGCCAATGTCACCACTGCTGTGGACATCTACTCCTTTGGGATGTGTGCACTGGAAGTAAGTGTCGAACATGGACTGTGGGACAGAGATAATGAATCTGAGGAAAGAAACAGCTCTAGAGAGGCTGTGGCCATGGGTGGGTGTGCTCTGTGACAAGTGTGTTTTGTTCTCAGAGCCAAGTGCACTTTGCCTTGGAGGGATCCCTATGGAGGCTTTCCCAAGTGCCTCACTAAAAAGTAAATGGCTCAGCGATTTGCAGTTCTTCCTGAAATTCCCAATGGGTAATGAATTACTTAGTGGGTCTTGGCCAGTCCTGAAGTCAGACCCACTCGCTGGAGGGAATAGTCAGTACTGCAAACTGTTATGTAATGTCCATGTATGTGCCCAGTGCCTGGGGTGTTCGGAGCGGAGGACAGCTGTAGTCTGTCACTTTTTCTGGGCCAGCCTGTGCCCATCTGAGAGAGGTGCTGGTTGCAGTCGATGTGAGTCTGACATACCTGGTCGTAAGAGCTTTGTGCTTCCTCTGTCCTTGCAGTCAGTAGGTCCAAGTCCAGGTAATGGGAGTTGCTGTTAGGAGTATTTTCTGAGAAGAATTGTCAGAAAGAGCCAGCACAAGGAACCCTCAACCTGTGCTGTACATTCCATAAGTGAAGCAGGAAGAGAACTGTGGAAAGATGCAACTTTCGGGAAACAAAACTTTAGCTGGATGCAGAGACATTCTCTGCAATATTTTCCAGGCTTTCCTAGCTGGGAATTAGTGTCTGTGTAGTTGGCTGGAGCCCATTCTTGATGTGTTATGTGCTTGCTCTTGTTCTGTGATGCAGAGCTATTCACACAGCCAGAAGGGACACTGTCAGATCCTGGCAGTGATCCAGCCACTGCTTCATTATGGAATTATCAAACAGAATGGCAGGCCAATGGATCATGAGGTTCAGAATGGAGACACTTACTGTCCAGGTTGTTGGTGGCAGAGTTCCCAGGGCTCCCTGGCAGTCTTTTGGGGTACTAGGAGCAAGCTGTTGTAATGAGGCAGCCATTCTCTCTGTCTTTCCAAATGTGACCTTAAGTACCTCCAAACAGCTTGGCTGTCGTGATCTCATGCTTGGCAGTGGTCTCCTTGAGCCTGTCTGCCATGCAGTCTGCCATTCCCAGTGGAGTCTGATGCTCTGCTCTCTGTTTGCAGATGGCAGTGCTGGAGATCCAGGGGAACGGGGAGTCGTCCTATGTACCGCAGGAGGCCATCAACAGTGCCATCCAGCTGCTGGAGGACCCCCTGCAGCGGGTGAGCCGGGGGGCTTGGCGCCCTGAATTGCTCTGGTGGCATTGCTTGTTGTCTCATGCAGGTTTTGTCTTTAGGAGTTCATTCAGAAGTGTCTAGAGCAGGACCCTGGCAGGCGCCCCACCGCCCGGGAGCTCCTGTTCCACCAGGCGCTGTTTGAGGTGCCATCGCTGAAGCTGTTGGCTGCTCACTGCATCGTTGGGCACCAGCGTGAGTACAGAGCCCTGGGAGCCACGTCCCCACGTGGGTCAGTGCTCTGCAGAGCTTTGCTGAGCTGTCAGTGCTCACCCCAGTGAGCTGGCACCCTGGGAACAGCCCTCCCCATCCCCTGCTGCTCCGCAGGTACCTGGCTGTGATTGCTGTGGGGCTGGGAGGGCCACGGTGCCCGACCTGCTCTGACAGCATCAGAGAGCATAAGACCTCTGCACTTTTCATTGCTTTTCTGAGGCTGGAGAGGAACTGCAATTGCTCTAAGTTACTCTTTTTTTTTTAATAGATATGATTCCTGAAAATGCTTTAGAAGAAATGACCAAAAACCTTGACATGAATGCAGTGTTGGCAGAGATCAATCACGAGGACAGGGAAGGAGTCAAGATGATGTGAGTCCCCACGGTGTGCTCAGGGGTGCTGCTCAGGGAGGCAATGCTGGGGCAGTGGTGTGAGCACCACAGGCTCTGCTTGGGACCCTGCCCATCAGCTCAGTGTTGGTGTTTCCCCACTGACTGGGTGCCAGTGGGAGCTGGTGGAGCTGGAGGTGAAGGAGCAGTCACTGTCTGGGCACACACACTTCTGGGGAGGGTTATTCCTGGGTGGCAGGAGACCTTGCAGCCGTGTCCTGGGAGCAGATTCTGTGCAGCTGAGATGAATTGTTCTCCAAATGGACAGATGAAATGAACACACTGTGGTTGAAGCAATCCCCAGCAAAACATGGCTGAACAGTTTGGAGAGGTGCTCTGACCAATCACAGACTAGCCAGATGGAGTCCAGCACTTCAGAGAAAGGGTTCCTCAGTGTTTTCCTGATGGAGCATTTTATTCCACACTATGCACATGGAAAGGCAGTTGAGGCAGCTGTTAGTGACACACTGCACTACTTAGACTATAGGGCTGGCTCCCTAAGGGAGTGACTGTAATACGTATGGAGCAAGCAGAGTGCCAAAAAAGTGATGTACATTTTAGATAACAAAGCCTTGGCTAGTCAAGGGATTAGCTGAAGACTAAGATGTGAATACTGTATTCCCAGAGAAACTTCGGGTGCTTCCAGGAGAGCTAAGAGTTCTGGGTTGCTGAGGCTGCTGAACAAGAGTAACCAAGATGACAAGGAAGAACAGCTCCGTCCATATAAGCAGCTCTCTGAGCCACAGAGACCCTTCCAAAACCTGATGTTCCAGTTGTCATAGTGCTAGGAAACAGTAGTATGAAATTCCCTTTGGAATGTTTTTGATATAGGTTCAAAATGGAGGACAACAAGTGAGCAGCCAAAGCTGTGCAAGAGAGATCCTTACATACATGGGATGTCAGTCCATGCGGGCTTGGCTGTCTGCGGCTGCCAGCCTGGAACTCGCTTTTTGATAGTGCCATACCTCAGAGGTGCTGGTAAAGGAAAAGAAAGCAGCAATGACTTGAAATGTCACCATCATTTCTGGATGGTTCACCAGACTGCCATGCGAACCAAGCTGCTAGAAAAGAATTATAAATTTTTGTTGAAAACTACTGCTGTGTTAGAGGATGGGATGATCCCAGCTGCTGGGGGTGTGGGAGGGGCTGGAGCGTGGTCTGGGAGCTGAGGCAGGTGTGCAGCCCGCAAAGCACTTGCGGATATCCTGTCAGGCTTCCTGCAGCTTTGCAGTCTTTGCCTCATCTCTGGAATGCTTCAGAGCAGCCTTGACTTTGGCTGTTCCAAGTGTTTGTTGCAACCAGGGACCTGGTGTGGGAGGTGTTTGTGAAACACCTCACCAGGAACGGTGTCATTGGGCCACCCTCCAAATAGCTGTGCATGGCACAGTTCTGAGGGATGTGAAACTGGCTCTGCCATAACTGCTGCCTCATCCTTAGCTCCTATGGATAGTTTTGTCCTTAAGGGAAGATAAGAGCTTGTCACACCAGTGGCTGCCTCTGTCCATGCCCATCGTGCCTGTGGACACAGCCCAGGACATGGGGATTTGAAGCTGCACCCCGAGAGACCCAAGTGGATGGTACTGTGAGACGATTTCTCATCTCAGGACATTTTGTTTTCCAGCTTCTCACAATCCCCAGCACTGGAGCTGGACAAGTTCCTGGAGGATGTGAGGTGAGAGGGAATTTTTAAAAGACACCCTTCACTGTGTGTGAGACTGGAAAAACTTTGAAGAGGTACAACCTCAGACACTGCTCCTTCCTTGTAGGAATGGAATCTACCCGCTCACAGCTTTTGGGATGCCACGACCCCAGCAGCCCCAGCAGGTCGTGGTGAAATCTCCCATTGCTCCCCCCTCAGTGAAAACCCCAACTCCAGAGCCTGCTGAGGTGGAGACCCGCAAGGTGAGTGCCGGAGGCTCTGCCTCGCACTCCCATCGCCAGGCAGGGCTGTGGGGTGGCTGCTCATGGGGTCTGTGCCTGTGTTCCAGGTGGTGCTGATGCAGTGCAACATCGAGTCCGTGGAGGAGGGGGTGAAGCACCACGTATGTTTCTACGTCTGGCTGAGCTGGGGGAGGCCAGGGCAGCTGTGCAGGGCTCATGGCTCTGATGTGCTGCTGGTGTGCCTGGGGTAACCCTGCACTGCTGCAGCTGCCACTGTCAGGACACAGAGCCTGACGCAGGCCTGTGCCTGCTGCTGACCTGGCACCTGGGCCCACCTCCAGGTCCTGGCTTCCAGCGCAGGATGGTGCTGCCAGCTGCAGTTCAGGGTGGAACTGGCTGTGGCTGTTCTGTTAGATCCCTACGGGGCTCTGGAGGGGTGGTTCCCATCCCAGGGGGCATTTCTAGGGTTGCTCTGGGCTTGCCATGGTAGCCTGCAGGACTGCAATCCCTCATGAGAATTTCTTTGCCCTGCAGCTGACACTGCTGCTGAAACTGGAAGACAAGTTGAATCGGCACTTGAGCTGTGACCTGCAGCCCAGTAAGTACCTTCTTCAGCCCAGGAAGTGCCCTTCTGCCCCTGCCGAGGTGCACTGGGGCCAGCAGCACGCTTGGACCAAGGACTGACACCTTTCCTTGTGTTGCAGATGACAACATCCAGGAGCTGGCAGCTGAACTGGTCCAACTTGGATTCATCAGCGAGGTAAGCAAGGGCTCAGGCAGGGCTATAGGCCTGTGCCTGTGTTCCTTTCTTACAGCTCAGTGGTTTATGCCACATCAGCCCTTTTCAGGGAGGGGAGGCAGGAGAAATAAGCCATGTCCCTGCCCTGGGCGACTCCAGCCGTGCTCTCAGCTTTGAGGGGCTTACCCCTCACTATCCTTGTTCTCCCCAGGCTGACCAGAGCAGACTCACCTGTTTACTTGAAGAGGCATTTAGCAAGTTCTACTACACTCGGAATGGAGCCCTGACGGCCGTGACTGTGTCATCTTAGCCCCATGGCTCCTGGGCAGCCAGCATGGCCTCGCTGCCAGCGACCCATCTGTGTCTGCCCACCACTGTCGGGCATCTGCAAGACCCCAGCTGCAGTGCTTGGAAGCTCATCCTGCATGTGCCGTGGCTGGGCTCAGCGACAGTCCTCCCTGCCCGCCTCGTAAAGGGGACTTTGCGCATCAGTATTATTTCCAGCCCTGTTTTTGTTGGGATTTGCCAGGTTATGCTGCAGAGCTGAGGCCTGGCTTGGGGTGTTCTGCAGCCCCACTCATGTGCATGGAGTTTGTTCTGTTTGAATTGTACAAAGTGTCTTTTGCACAGCACAGAAATGGGTTGTTTTTTTTTT
>VZTF01005242.1:130553-173821 GCA_013397755.1 Cnemophilus loriae
TGATGCGCACGGGCCTGGGGCTGATCGTGCTGGGCCACGGCAGCCTCGTGCTGGGCGCCATCGTGCACGGCTCGGTCCTGCGGCACGTGGCCGGCGCCCGCCGCGCGGTCACCCCCGAATACGCGGTGGCCAACGTGGTGTCGGTGTGCTCGGGGCTGCTGGTGAGCGCGGCCGGACCGGGCGGGGGGCGGCGGGCCCTGGCCTGCCGGGGCCCTGCTGAGCGCAGGTCTCCCCGCAGAGCATCGCCGCGGGCATCGTCGCCATCCTCGTGTCGCACAACCTGTCTCGGGCGGTCNTCGGCGCGGCCCTGCCCCGCCGGCAGCCGCTCCCCTGGACCTTGGCCCCGCGGGCTCCTTCCGCGTCGGCGGCGGCTGCCGGCGCTGCAGGTGTTCCCTGTTCCCGGCTCGGCCCCGCCGGCGGTTCCGGGAGGGTGGGAGCAGCGGGTGCTCCGTCCTCGGGCAGAAACGCTTCGGTGGGCGAAGATGCAGCCGGGTCGGGGGTCCCGCGAGGCAGGGCTTGCAGGGTGGGAGGACATGGGGCGGGGTGCGCTGGTCGGGGCTGCGGCTGGCGGCTCCCGGCACTCGGCCAAGGCTGTGTGGGGGTCTCCACGGAGCCCGAGGGAAGAGGCGTCCAGCGCTGCCGAGCTCACAGAGGGTGAAGAATGCGAAAGGTGCGAGAGCCTCATCCGAGGGCAAGGCTGAGCCGTCCTGGAAGAGGCAAGAGAGATGGTGTGTGCTCCCTCGCGGGAGCAGTTCTGCAGAGACATAAGTGCCCGGCCCGAGCGTTTCCCCGCGCTCGTGCCAGTCCCACTCGTATTCTTGCCGCCTGCAGCACTGGACCCTGCTGAGCGTATCTCTGCTGAACTGCCTCCTGTCCACCGCGTGCAGCGTGGGGCTGGCACTGGCCGTCGCCCTCACGGTGCACAGCCGGGGCACACACCTGGTCAGGGGCTGCAACAGCTCTGCCCTGCCTCTGGACGCCCGTGCAGCCATTGCGACTAACGACTGTCCCTTCAACACCACGCGCATCTATGTGAGTCTGCAGGGTCACTGCACACCCCCACTCCTCCCATCAGCCTCTTTCTCTCTCTGCTTCCTCTCATCTTTCTTTTCCCTCTCACTCTCTCTCCTGCTTCCCTTCTCTCTCTCTCTCCCCCTTCTTTCCCCTGCTGCCCACACAGTCTCTGCTGAGCGTGTTCAGACAGCGTGGTGCAGTGCTCACGTTCCTCTGACCCCCTGCTCCGCAGGACACAGCCCTGGCCCTCTGGTTCCCCTCCTTGCTGCTAGCAGCCGCAGAAGCTGTGCTCTCGGGCAGGTGCTGTTTGGTGGCTCTGGTCTTCCAGGGCATCCGGCCCTGTGCACACAGCTATGGCAAGGAGCAGGTACGCCCCATTGACCTGGATGATCTCCCTGTATCTCCCCCATGATTGCTGCCTTTGTGCTGCATTGGGAAGGTGCTGGGTTCTGGGAACAAGGAGGCTGTACAGCAGTAGGGGGGGATGCTGAGTTGGAACCTGTTCTAGCCAGCCTAGGTGCCAGACCAGCACCCCTTCATGGGGAGTTGCAGACGGACCTTCTTCTTCATCCCTCTGGTAGCCAGGCCTGTTCTTTTCTTGTGAGAACACTGCCCATCACGTATCCTTGCCACCCTCCACTTCTTTTTGTCTTTTTTTTCTCTCCAGCTGGCCAGGCCAAGTACGGCAATGGAGAAGCCACGCCGTGAGAGGCAGCAGCTCCTGGCAGGACTTGCTGAGTCTCCGGCGTAGCTGGAGAGGTGAGCGCACCCTGTGGGCCGTGCTTGGGACAGGGGGAGCAGGCTCTGCCATCAAGAGGACCCATGCCCCCGACCAGCCCCCCAAAGCACCTCTTCCTAAGAACATAGGCAGAGGAGTCAGTGTATTGCTGGGCCCTGCAGCACAGCCTGGCACTGACACGTGCTCCTTCACTCCCAGGTGGTGCTGCAGGAGTGCTGTGATCCAGCAAGGTCGGGGGCAAGGTGATGTCACGCCTTCTGCAGTGTTGGTGTGCGTAAGGTGGGCTGCAGGGGTGAGGGGTGTGCCTTCCCCCCTCCCCCCAAGCACCACCGCCCCACCTGGGACAGACCCTGCAGGTCAGCAGGTGCCGTGGGCCCCAGATGCTCTCCCATCCTCTCCCCAGGCTGCCAGGCCCTTCCTGGTGTGCCGAAGGCTCTGTTGGTTTCTGTCAGCAGTGATGAGGGTGGGCATAGGTGCTGGGGCCCAAGTCCTGGTGCCATTGCAGGCATGTCAGCTGGCTTTGCCTGTGCTCAGACATGTCAGGGAACAGAAGGGAAAGAATCCCTGTCGTGTGGATCTCAAGTTTTCTTGAATAAATAAACTTTTCCTTTTCACACTGGCTGTTCTGAGTGGCTCTGCCAGGTGAGTGCTGGTTGGGAGCGAGGCCTGCCAAGGGAAGGAGAGTGCAGCTACTCTGTGAGCCCATCTGTGTGCTTGCCACTCCCCAGGCACAGGGATGTGGTAGGTTAACACAGTCTGGCTTTTAGTGGGGGCGGAGAAAAGCCACAGACGCTGCTTCTGAGAGAGAAGCTCCTCGAGACTTCTACTATGTCCAGCAGAGCCAGTCCCTAAAGGCTCTGACTATTGACATTGGCTGGCCCAATTAGAGAAGTTAGCAGTGCCTCTGTGATGACATATTTAACAAGGAAAAAAGACACACAATTTCTCTTTCTTCCTTGGAGGGGTGGGTAGGCCCCGGGAGCGGCCCCGCGGCCGGGACCGCGCAGCCGAGATCGGCACAGCCGGGGTGGCGTGGCCGGGGCAGTGCCACACGGCCGCTGCTCTCTCGGCATGGCTCGCAATGAACTTTATTTGCTTAGCCGCTTTTAACCAACCATGCTGCGGACAGAAGGGCTAAAGCGGTGACAACGGCTTTTCTCCTTTTCGGCGCCTCACATGAGGAGAGGCGCTGAGTGGAACCGACGGCCAACGCTGCTCGCACGGTGCCGGTGGGGACCACGTGATCAGCAGCGAGAGGCATGGCGAGCAATTGCCCCATGCGGAGCCCGCACGGGATCAACCTTTCAGCGCTGCAGAACGCGATAAAAACTTTTCACTTGATAGAACTTGAGAACAAATGAACCTACGGACACCGATTCTCTCCCGAGTCAGAGAAAAAGAAAAGGTGAAAACATGTGAGGGGAACAACATGGCAACTAAAATCAGTGCAAAGGATGGAGGTGGGGAGGAGGTGCTCCGAGCGTCAGAGCTGAGATTCTTCTGCAAGCCGTGGTGAGGACTATAAAACAACAAACTGTTTCCCTGTAATTCATGAAGTGCATGGGGGGATGCAGAATTCACCCGCAGCTCATGAGAAAAAGGTGCTCGCGCTGGAGTGTGTGGATGCTAAGAAGCTGTGATCTGGTGAGAGGCTTGAACAGAGAGCGAAAGAACCCTTGCTTTTACACTAGAACAGCTCATCCTTAAAAATTACATCCCATGAACCAAATGGCCCACGAAAAAACAGTTGGTGGAAGACTGCTTTGCCCGTGGGAGGGACTCACATTGCTGCAGGTTTTGGCAGGACTGCTACTCCTGAAAATTAGAACCACACAGGAGAAGTTCAGAGAACTATCTCCCATGGGAAGGACCCCATGGCATGGCAAAAGACACTCCTCTCCCTAAGCAAACCAAAGAAAGATGTTTTAGAAGTGACAAACTGACTAGAAATCCCATGTTTTGTCTTTCTGTGCTGTTGGTGGGAAGAAAAGAAGGGCTGGGGGGTGGGGGGGAAGGGTGTTCTAAAGGTTTATTTTAGTGCTCATTATCCTCTTTTAATTCTGTTAATTTTTCTTTATACGTTTTAAAGTTCTGAGCCTGTTTTGCCCTTAAAGTGTTTTCTCCTGATCCTTATCTCACCCCATGAACTTTTTAAAATTGTTTTTTCCCCCTTCCTTTGCTTAACTATAGCAGAGGAGAATGAGTGAATGATTTTTCGTGGGTGCACTGGCTTTTGGCCAGTGTCAAACCATGACAGATGTTGACAGAGCCGTGGTCCCAGTGTGACAGTCACCTATGGATGTGGGGGTTGAGACACATGTACGGGGTTTACAGCCCTGTACCCAGCAGCTGCAGGTGTTCTGGGCTCAGCATCCCCTGGCAAACAGGAGCACTGCAGGGCTGAGATAATATGTTTATTGGTTGTGGAAGGTGCTGAGGAACAGGCCTGAAAGCTGCCACAGTCCTCCTCACTGGAATGAGAAGCTGGTGCTTGGAAGTCCCCCGCACCACCGCCGGAGGAACTCAATCACATCCTGGCCTGCAGGGCTGTGGGATGTCTGCAGAAAGAGAGAGGCCTTGGCAGTGGAAGGGAGCACCCCTGTGCCCCTTGCCTGAAGGCACCCCCTGGGCTGGCAGCACTGGGTCTGTTAATCCCCACCAAGCAGCACTGTCAGGAGAGTGCAGTGAACTGCCCTGGGACAGTGACTCACCCGGAAGGATGCTGTATTATCAGCATGAGGGGCTGAACCCCACTCACAGCCTGTCTCCCTGCCTGCAGGGTTCTGGCTCACCTTGACAGCCATCATGAACTTGTACCATGCATCCTTCTTCACTTCTCGGCCTGGCCTCAACTCCATCTTGTTTCTTAGCACTGGGTACCCTGGGCACAAAGTGACACATTCAGAACAAGCTGAGCCTCACAGCGGGCCCCCATTTGGTGCACTCCTTCCCTGTGCTGTGGCTGGGGCTGCCCCAACAGCACAGTGTGTTGGGGGGAATAATGCTGCCTCGGTTTCTAGGAGACCAAAATGAAGAAGGGGTGCCCGAAGTGGCGGGATCAAATGAAGATGAAGGCTGAACTGCCCTTGGGCAATGACACCCAAGTGAGTAGGTCCAATGATGGCACCCAGCTTCTGACTTTTGGAGCCAGAGCCTCGTTCCTGGTGGCCCACCCCTGCTCCTCCTTCTCTGACCCTTTTTAAGTCCTGCACTGCAGAGCAGGGCGAGGTGCTGCCCATTCACGACTGTCTGTGCTGGCCAGCCTGGAGTCCCTAGACAGAGCTGTGCCAGCCTGAGCCATCACTGAATCACAGAATGGCTGAGGTCAGAATCGCTCTGGGGTCTGTAGGGGTCAACTCCCTGCTCAGGCAGGGCCACCCCAGCCCAGGGCTGTGTCCAGACAGCTTTTGACTGTCTCTAAGGATGGCGATCTCACAACTTCTGTGCAACCTGTTCCAGCGCTCACTCACCCCCACAGTAAAAAAGAGCCCTATCTCCTCCAGCAGAGCTGGTTCCCCACAGCCACACAGTCTCTCCACTCCTCTTACAGCATAGCCCAGACCTCCTCCCAGACCTACCCTGCAGCACGTTCCCATTCCTTGCACGGCTCTGTGTCATCTGATGTCTGAGTGAGCTGGCCTGGAGCTTACCTGTCAGCACGCAGGGCAGGGAGTGCACCCCGGTACCTGCTGCTACCAGAGAAGCTTCATAGGTGTCACGCTCGTCCTGCGGCAGCACCTGCTCCAGCCGCTGGTCCATGGACATGGTGAGCACCCAGTCCCTCACCTCCTCCCGCTGCTCCTCCTGTGGGCAAAGGCCAGTGCATTGCCTGGAATTGTGATGCTGCTGCCCGGCTGCAGCCCCACAGCAGCAGGGAGCACATAGAGAGCAGGACATGGGAGTGCATGATGTGCACACAACACATACGTGCGTGGTGCACAATGGTGGTTGAGTGTGTGTGTGTATGTTGGGGAGCATGAGAGAGAGAGAGTGTGTGTGTATATCTGCGTGTGTACACAGGTATGTGCATGTGTGTGTACACGCGTCTGTGCACACGTGTTTGTGTACACAGGTGTGTGCACACGTCTGTGCATATGTGTGCATGCTTGCAGTGGGGGGACAGGCAGAAGGTGGCAGTTCTGGGTCCTTTTCCATCCCCTGCAGTCTCTGCAATCCCAGCCTCAGCCCAATGCCTGTTCAGAGGGCCCTGAAGCAGCATCACTGCTCACAGGAGCTGAAGAAGACAGGTGACACTCACAGGTACGTGCTGATGGGCTGGAAGTGGCACTTCAAACGGAATGTCTGTCCTCTGAAAATCGGAATGGTCCAGGGAATCCAGGTTCCCTTCTTCAATGGCCTGGGAAAGAAGGGGTAGAGCACTGGGTAATGCCAGTCGTAGAGCTCACAGTACAATTCATGGTGAGGATGCCCCTGCCTGTTTGTGCTGTGGTGACCAGGCCCTCCTGTCATCCACGACCACGCTCTGCAGCGTCTCTCAGACACTGCCCTATTCAGGTGGCCTGAAAGAAGGGAAAGATGTAACTAGGGGCTTTTGTTTTCCCCCCGCAGCTGCTGACAGCACTTGGGAGTCTGGCATAGTGAGGTGTGTCAGCTCCCTTGGATTTGGTGTTTCTGATGGCCAACCTGCTGGTCAAGGAAGGGGCTGAGGGGACTCCCAAGTCTTGTACCACAGTGGCCAAAGCACTGGACCATGGCCTTCCACCTCCCAAGTAGTTTTTCTCTTGGAACAGCTTGAGTGAGATCGCCCTGAAAGCTGTAATGGCACCTGCAGCCATGAGGATTTCACGCCTAAAGTGTCAGGCCAATGTGCTCTTTGCTGCCATGTGCACAGTTGCATTGGCACGCCCAGGGTGACTTGGCCAGGGCTGTGCAGGTGCCCTGCATGGCAGGTCCTCCCACAGGTAGTGTGAGAGTGCCCACTGCTCCGCAGGCACACGCTGAGTGGGGTTCGGGGGCTCCCTCCACCAGTACAAGCTCCAGTGTGCTGCCACGCAGGAGCCTCAGGTGTGCCCTGGCCAGACTGGGCCTCTGTGGTGGCCCTACAGCCCACTGTCATTTTAGAGAGCCAGCCCTCCCCCCACAGACCATACTCACATCTGAGAGGTCCAGGAAGCGGTTCAGGAAGACAAATGCCATGTTCTCCCAGCTGACTGCCTAGTATGGAGAGGAACCCTGAGTGACACTGGGCAGCTCATGCTCACAGCCAGTTCTTCTCCCAGAGCCATGGCTGGGAAGGATGTGGCTCTGTTTGTGCCACAGTGTCTTGCCTGCAGCCCAGGGAATGGACAAGAAGATTGCACATTCCAGCTCGCCATCCCCAAAGACTGAATCCCTTGGACAACAGCTCACCGCCACAGGCTGTCCCACAGAATGGAGACAGGCATTATGACCAGGCTGGACGGGGCTTGGAGCAGCCTGGTCTAGTGGAAGGTGTCCTTGCCCATGGCAGGGGATGGAACAAGATGAGCTTTAAGGTCCCTTCCCACCTAAACCATTCCATGATTCTATTATTGCACAGCCAGGTCCAGGCAGTGAAGACATGCTGCTGCCCTTGCCATGTGTCACAGCTCCCGAGCAGACTGTCAGACACTTGGGTGATGCAGAGCAGAGCTGAGCAGTCTCACATCCACACTGACAGAGCTGTAATATGGCCTCTGTCCACCCCTGGGTCTGTAGGTCCCATCTGCTCACTGGCTGAGGTCTGGCGAGCTGCTTGAGGAACAGCCTCCAGTGGCAGAGTCCAGCAGCCAAGGGAGGATTTGGGAAGATAAAGTCGAGAATCCCTGAGCCCAGGTTGCCCTATGTCCTTCTCTGGTCCAGTGGCAGGCAGCTCTTACCTTGGCAGCCATCCCAGCCTCATAGAAAGCCTTGTCTGCAGGGAGCAGATCTGTGTGGCGCAGCAGGGAGATGGACAGCTGGGCAGCCACAGTGTCCTGGGGACGCAGAGGACAGCAAAGCCGCAACAATTCAGCACAGAAAAAACAGCATGGAAGGGATCTCATCAGATCACCCCAGACTCACAGCAAGGACTCTGTACCCATACATGCCCTACAGGTAAAAAAGGTCAAAAACTTCAGTCCTGACCTGGAGTTCCCTCACTACAGAATACATGGGACTATCACCTGAGGGTGAAAATTCTTCTGCTTTATAAGCCTTGCCATTTTTCACTAGAAGCCACACCCAAACATCCCTCATCTAAATCACAGAACAGATGAGGTTGGAAGGCATTGCTGGCCTCACATTGCTGGCAGTTCCCAAATCCTGCCCCTAGCCCCAGTAAAAGCAGGAGGCAGCTACAGCAGGTTCAGGAACATGCCTGGTCAGGTTTTGACCATCTTAAGGAATGGAGACTCTCCAACCTCTCCAAGAAACCTATTCCAGCCACAGTCTCAGTGAGTTTTTTCTTGTATTCAGTTATGTAAGAATTTTGGAGCAGGGGTGAGGAATTGAAGGGTAATTTCACCTTTCTGCCGCCAGATACCCATCACCAGATGGTCACATCAGAACTGTCAAGGCCACCCCTTCTTCATGGTCCCAAATAGACTGCCCAGCACCTCAACATTCCACGGCTGTGGAGATCTGTACAGGTTTCCAACACATCAGACTTGGCTCTTGCTGTCTGACATGTTTCTGGACCCCTAACATCCACACACACAGCCATGGGGAAGCCCCAGTCTTCCCTGTGGCTTTCACTGGGTCCTAGCTGTGGCAACCTTTCCTTTTCCCAGCCTTCTCCGTCACAGCTCCAGTCCCACATCCATCCAGAGGTCTAGAACAATTCCACAATCCCACATGGATCAAGACTTCAGCAGGGAGGCAAAGAACAAATCCCAGTGCACACAAGACTCCAAAATAGTCACACGGCCTTGCGATGCTCCTACACAGGTGAGCTCCCAATGAGCTCCCAAAGCCCCCCAAGAGGCCCAGCACACAGGACCAGTACCTGCCAAAGCCCTGGGCAGACGATCTGCTCTGAAGACCATGTGTGAAGCCCCGCAGCTCTTGGAGCCCAGGAGAGCAGAGAGGAAGCCATCCCTCTCCTGGGAAGACCATATTTTTTGTGATCCCTAATTTTCTACTGGCATCTCTGCTCTTACAAGTCATGCCAAGCATATGGATCCGCTCCTCCCCTAGTTTACAGCTCAGCCACAGTGGCTGGGGCAGTACCCACGATACGTAGAGAAGACCATCTACAGTTCCACCTGCTAGTGGTGGGCTCCCAGACTATTGAAGTCCCATTCTCATGCACCCATTATGTGTGATTTGTGAAGTGGAATGGTAACCTATGAATAGCCCTGAACCTGCACATCCCCATGGGGTTCCACGCTCTGGGTGGTGACCTGGCAGAGGAACTTCAAAGCCTCACCAGCTGCTTCAGGCCCTGCGCAGCGGAGCGGGTGGCGCAGTAGTGGGAGATCAGCAGCATCCTCTCAAACTCCTCATGTGCCGGAGAGTTTGCTTCGCTGGACTTCACTAAATTTTCACACTGAGAAGAGAAAATCAGAGGAACTGAGAGGGCACGAGGGCACTCTTCTTCCACATGAGACAGGGAAGTCAGGAGAGAGAAGGATCTGAAATATCCAGACACCTCTGGGACTGAACAAGGGCCCGGCCTTGGGTGTTCTGGGTCCCAAAGCATGCTGAAGGAAGGAGGCTGTGGGAGCCAGGGAGAGTCACCAGTACTGCAACAATAGCCAGCACTGGAAGCAGAAGTGAGTCTGGATGGACAAAGGGAGGATTTTTTGATTTTGCTTATGCTCGAAGTAGGTATTTGTGGGACAGAAACAGAGATAAGGCCATCATGGGCTGAGGTGTTCTGGACAGGAATGAGGAGCAGAAGGCTCTAAGCATCCATGAGGATATGGGGATGACTCATATTTTCCAGGCTCAGTAGCTCTGTGCTTTCCCCATGCAAGCTGCTGAATATGGGTGTAGGATGAGAAGAGGACCTATCACGATAGCTCCCATGTTGTAGTGACACATAGAGCTCTGCAAGGGCCAATGTTCAGACCCACTCTAGGATTTGGCCTGGAGCATAGGGTCTCCTTCTCTGCCTTCTCTTGCTCAGCCACATCCACTTCACAGGATCCTATTTTCCTACTGTTCACACTGCCAGCTCTTTACTCTGAGCTTGTGTTCTAAAAACACTGCCCATGTCACCTGTCGAGAGACGGGTTCTTCTTCCTGCTCAGTCAAGACCCCCTGGGGGCTGGAGTTGAACAGGCAGCGGTGGCCACGGCCACACTTACCAGACTGAGGAGCACATCCCGCAGGCCAGCCCAGCTGGAGTATGCCTCGGCACAGTTCATGCCAGAGGCATTCACCATCTCCACAAAGAGACGCTTATAAATGTTGAAATTCTGCAACAAAAAGGAGAGAAGTGTGGAAAGAGACAGACGAGGAGTCAGCGGACTCTAGAGCTCTCCTGCTGCCAAGCACAGGCCACGAAAATGGCTCCCAGAGTGGCAGTGCTGCAGACTGCTGGCTGGAAGGGGTGCTGGGGACAAGGCAGGGAAACAGGAAAGGATGGAAGGATGCTTCCTGCAGCCAATGCTCTCAGAGAGGCAAATGGTTCCTTTTATTCTGAACTTGGTGCTCAAAACAAACATAAACACTTCCCCTGCTCCTTCCCATAGAGAACATGCTGGGAGATTTCCTTCAGCACTCTGGAAGAATCCACTGCAGGGCTGGACATGCTGAACACGAGGCAATCCCAGTTCTGGCTGGGAGCCTGACTCATGCAGCACATCACAGCACACTGGGACAGCTCACCTTGGGATGTCGTGCTGCCCTCATTACCTGTGGGTTGGCAGGTGCTCCATGGTGGACATACAGGTGCAAGGCTTTATCCCAGCTGCCCTCACAGATCAGGTGTGTTGCATACAGAGCGACGTACTTGTGCAGGACTTTATAGCTCTGGAGAAGACACATGGAAAGTAGCAGCATGAGACTCATGAACCGAAGACTTGCCACTTGGTGGGGATGGATTCAGCCGTGTGTGCACAACCCCACACACCTGAGTCCCAAAGGGTGAAACAGGTAATCAGAGCCAGAATGCCCTAAGCACACCTGGGTTTTGATTTGGGCCCTACTGACACCTTTATCTTGGCTAGCTGATGCTGTGCTGTTCCTCCACACATGCAAATACAGCTGTTTTCCAGCTGTTCACCACTTGCCAAAGGAGTATTTCCAAACACCTGAAGGATGCAGCACCTCTACTATGTGTCAACAAGGCTACCGACTGTAAAGCAGCCCTTAGTCTAACAAAGAAAGTAACTAAAACCCTGGGTGAAGATGTTTGTAATTTACAAAGCTGCTCTAGTCTATTATCCATATGCTGTCACAGCTCCAGGACTGCAGACCCTCTTAGACTGCTGCTCATACCTGTGCTGACCCCGTAGATACTGCTGAGGACTGCTGTTGGCCTCATAGAAATTTAAGTGAGGAAAGAACTGCTTCACACATGCATAAATATAGTAATGAGAGGAAGAAAATGGGACAAAATGCTCAATCCTGTTAAAAACTGAGCAATGGAAGCATGTTTATTATGCAGAAAAAAGACCAGTGTCCCAGTAGATGTCTAGAAACCAAACACCCAGCTGGGGTGCTGGTGAAGTACCATGTTCAGTATAGCTTGGGATAAAGATTAAGTCTGGTATGTGACCTGTTTTGATAAATGTAATTATCTCTGCTGTATAATCACTGTAGAACAGCTGAGTCAAAGCGATTATATTCTGCACTGGTTATGGAAAAGGGTTATGCTAATACTCTCTTAGAGGCATGAGCAGACACCAAGACTCAATGTGGCCTTCTGGTGCCCAATACAATAAACTGACTAAGTCTTTCCCATTAAACGGAGTGTGCAGTTTTTCTCTGTGGCTCCTGATAAGCAGAATGTCAATAGGGGAGCCTCCCAAGAGAACAATGACTACAACAGAGACCATCCGTATCACAGAGAAGCCCAAGTCTAAGAGACATCAAGTTCACTCTAGTAGAACCCAAACACAGGTTACTGGAACCAAAGTTATAAAACCACAGTCCCAGACACTCCCAGTGCTTTTCCAAGGCTTCAGTGCTGGCCTGAATTACAAGTTGTGATGTCCCCACTAACTGCAGACACTGTTGCCAAGGCTGCCCTGTTATTCAGTCTGAACCAATATCTCACTCCAAAGAACTGCCTGCCCTTGGTTACCTCCATTATCAACAACCATTGAACCAATAACCATTCTATAACCAATCACCAATCAATAACCACTGAATACAAACCATCCCTCAAAGTAGGATCCTGGTAATCGAGAGCTGTCTTCTGCTGTTACTGCCTTGAAAGAGCACTGTAAAACAGTTTCATTTTGCTTTTCTCCATTTTTATTACTCTGCTGAGGTAATTTTGTTAGTTTCAGGTCAGTAAAACTGAAAAAATGTCGAGTTTGCTTTCCTGACTAGGATGTCTCATTCTGACTGACACTACCGCTCTCAAGAACCTAGAGAAAGAAGGCTTTCTTCTACAAATCCCTGTTTCCATGGTACCAATTACTTCCAGCCCAAACAACTCATTTAGCTTCTTCCAATGCTCCACTAATCACAAAATTTAAACACAATATGCTTCCAGGTTCTAGCACTTCCCTGCTCAGCCTGACTGGCCACGATGGGGACAGTGGTGTGGTGCTTCCTGAGCCCCTTCAGTGGCTTTCCATGCTGCCCACCCGCTCCAGGGTTCCAGGACCCCAGGTCTGTCCCTGAGGGCTCACACAAGCACTCACCTGCTTAGCTGCGACCTCCAGGCACTTTTCCCACTGCTCCTGCTTTGCATATATATCCAGAGCTGCCATGACATCAATTCCCACCAGCTGAGGATGGAAACAGCCACAAATTCAGTGTGCAGGCCAGGCTTCCTACTCACATCCACGTAGGCATCAGGTCACCCATGTCTTTTTTTCCCAGACACACAGTCTCTTCCCCTCCACGGCATGAAATCAGAGCCCGTGTGACCCATCTTCCTTTGAGAGGGACCTGGTCAGGCTGAAGAGATTGGCCCATGTGAACCTTATGAAGGTCAACAAGGCCAAGTGATAGGTGCTGCACCTGGGTCAGAGCAACCCCATGCACAGACGCAGCCTGGGTGGAGAATGGATGGAGAGCAGCCCTGAGGAGAAGGACTTGGGAGTGTTGGTGGACACCAAATTGGACATGACCCAGCAATGTGTGCTTGGAGCAACCCAGTCTAGTGGAAGGTGGCCCTGCCCAAAGCAGGAGGTGGAATGAGACGAGCTTGAGATAAGCCTCAAGGTCCTTTCCCACCCAAAACCTTCTATGATTCTGTGGTCTAGCATGCAGTAGCCATGGCTCACAGGCACATATAGACTTCTCACTCATACTCATAGTCAGGCAAAAGGCCTATGAGAAAGTCCCCAAGGATCTGCACAGGTCCTCACATCACTCCCTAGCCTGCAGAACATCCCAAATACATACCGAATCCACCTTTCCTTGTTTTTTTAAATAGTCCTTATAACGCTGGTCCACGTATTCCTCTGACCTGTGGATAGAAAGAATCTCAAAAGGCGGCAAGACTCATGGATTAGTGCAGAGGCTGGATTCAACCTTGGAACTGGTAGACTTCCAGCTGTGCCATGTCTTGCTACCAGGCTGCAGGTGCACAGATGGACGGGGAAGGAAAGGGTCTAAGCAGCTCTTCACAATATAATATGTGAGGAGAACAAGGGATCACAGGGCTTTCAGAAGGAAGTGCATGCACAGAATTATGGCAAGAGAAAGACAGGGATAGGGGTGAAACAAAAGGGGATAACAATTTCTGTGGGATGCGTGGCAATAGAAAGCTTCAGAATGTTAAATGGCTTTGGAAGGGTAGCTGTGGAGAATGTACCCTGTCGAGCCTGGAAGGCCACTGTGGGGAGAATCCAGGAAACCTAGGGGCAACAGGACAGTACAAGACAGGACAAGGGATCAGCTGGGGGTGGGAGGGGGAACAAGAAGGGTACAGTTTGCAAAGTTCAGGGCATACCTGGGGTCGAACTCCTTGGCTGTGTGCCTGGCTTTGCTCCATTCCTCCCCTTCAATGAAGGCATCAATAGCTTCTCGGATGAGGTCCAAGTTTAGGTAGAGCTCAGCTGCCTGCAGGGCCAGAGACAGTTCCATGGGAGACAAAACTCCACGGTTTCCCTGTATCCCAGGCTGAAGCTGGTGCTGGACTACCACACAGACACAACAGAAGGTCTCTTCCCAAAAGACAAGCCTCTCCTCTGCTTCCTGCCTCCTCTCAAGGCCTGGCTCTCTCACACTATTCGAAGACTTGATTCATTCCCCTCTTTCATCCTCCTTGAACATTCTGCATGGCCTAACTCCAAATAAGGCCATCTATCCACCCATCAGCCCAGGACGTGACTTGACCTCCTTCCCTTGGATAGAGCTCTCCCTTCCAATGTCACTACTTCTTCAGCAGTCTGGAGGCAGGAGCCAGCCCTCACCATGCTGTATTTCTTCATGGCCACCAGCTGAGGAGCCACAGTCCGTGTCACTTCCATGCTCTGTGACTGATCCAAGAATTTCACGGCCAGCTCAGCAGCCTGTGAAGAGAAATTGTCAGCAGCTCAATTGATAAAAAGGTGGGAGAGTGGGATGAAGCTGGGAAGTGCTCAGTCCCAGCTAAAAGACTGACAGAAGCACTTGAACGATGGGGGAAGGGGAGAAATGGCAGTTCGTTTTGACAAGTCAGAGGAGCAAAGCCCAGCTACTTTCACACATGGGAGAAGATCAGACAAGGACATAATTGTTGTTGGAGTTGGTACAAGGACATGGGTGTGAGTGAGAAGCATGAGCAAGAACACAACACAAAAGCTGGTGGCATAGAGCACAAGAAGGTGATCCTCTAGCAAGGGCTGAGTCATAAAGTGCAAGCTCTTCAGTGCAGGGAGCTGTGGGCACAGAGACATGGGCCTCCCACAGGCAGCGGTGCCAGAGCAAGGGAGGCAGCACCATGCAGGATAAGCACAGCCTGTCAGGGCTCAAGAGAACAGCTATGAAGGCTTTCAGCCCTGCAGTCACTGCAGTCTGCAGGCTCTCCTGTGCCCTATAGTGACAGGGATCTCTGAGGTGCACTCAGGTTGTGGAAGAGCTTCCGGGCAGAAGAACAGGTGAAAGGAATCATAGCCTCTGACAGTACCTTCAGTAAGCACTTCTCCACCAGGACACTGTTGCTGGGATCCCGCACCTTCAGGTAGCAGTCTACTGCTCTGGCGTATTCCCCAGCCTGCTCCCACTCCCGTGCCTGCTCCAGCAGCCCTTCAGTTCCACTGCAGGGAGGAATGCAGGCTGTGAGCAGGAATGGGATGCTGCCAGAGATCCTGTAGACAGTGTGTAGGGTGTGGGCAGGGAGGTGCACAGCACAGATAAGCAAGGATCTCAGACAGAGCGGAGCATGTGACAGAGAACATGAACAGTGCTGAGGAGAGAACTGACCAAAGACCCGGGGGAGATGCAATGGCAGTACAGGAGACCATGGGGATTTGTAAGTGTGGCAAGAAGCCATCTGGGAGACCTTGGATGGCAGAAATAAGCCTCCCAGAGCAATAAGGAAGGATGATAGGAAATCTATACAGTAAGAAGTATGGAGTCCTCAAGAAGGAAACAAGTGGATGTCAGAAATCCCATCAGGCTGTCTCTGTAAGGCATCAGCAAAATGGCCATGGGGAAGAGCTTCTGGGCTATTTCCTGCAGCCTGACCACAGCACTCCTTACCTGGAGCCTTTCTTGCCAGCCTCTCTGCCACACTCCTCCTGTAGCTCTCCCAGTCGACTAGGCATGTATTCCTTGCAGACCCGCAGGGCCTCGCTCCACATGCCTGCCTCCTGCACCGGCACAGTGGGGAGAAGTTTTCACCAGTTCACCAGGATCCCCCACACTCCTGCCATCATGTAACACATCTATCCCCTCATGCCATCTTGCCAGAGAACCGACTAGAAGAAATAACCACAGTAGTTCTCCCCCAAAATGGCACCTATGTCTATCCACTTGCCCTAACTACCTCAGGGGAACATGCTCATCCATTCCAGCTACCTCAGTGGAATGGGCACTTAAGCCTCCAAATGCACCCACTTGTGCTACCCCAAGGACCACCCATATTCTGGCAGGATACATCCTCTAGAATTGTGAGAGCATGAAGCTATGATGTGAAATCCACTGATTCAGTCTTCAGGCCAGAATTCAGTTCCTCTAGAAACCCTGAGTAAATGGTTTCTCTTTAGCTACTAAGCTGACAGGGGGAGCTGGGAGGTGAATTTCACTCCTTCATCTAAACTGGGTTCTTGTCCAGTGAGGAAGGTAATGATATTGCTACAGACCGCACTCACCTTATAGTACTTTATGGCCAGCTCAGGTCTCTGTGCTCGCAGGAGGAAGGCTTCTGCCTTCTGGAACTCTCTCTGCTCAAAGGCAAACTGTGCCTGTCCAACAAGCACATCAGCCACGCTGTCTGGGTCATGAGCCTCAGCCACACGCTGCGCAGCGTCCCAGTTCTGGTTATGCACAAACCTGGGGGGATGAGATGTAACAGCGACACGAGGTGTAACAAGGATGACAAGAAGCAGCCCAGTGCTGGAGAGGCAACCAGGCTGGCACTGCATGGACAGAGCAGACGCAGCAGGCCAGGATGTGGAGGACACATACATCAGCACAGCTTCCTTGGGCTTCCCAGCTTTAATGAATTCTCCTTCAGCCTCTTCAAATTTGCCCTAGAAGAGAGGAAGTGATTTGTTTGCACACCTTCCTGTTCTGGTATCATCACACGACCTCCTCTACTTACCGCAAGGCAGGGAGGATTCATGAAACAAAGGTGTGTGGAGCTTGGGGCTGTCATCATGGAGCCCTTTGGATATGCAGTGACTGCAGCCAGAACTGTGACTGCTGCAGCAGCCCAGGGACAACTGCTCAGTTACCTGAGGGACCAGAGAACTTGCACCTACTCCAGGGAGAAAATTACCTCATCTTCTAGGAACATGGCATACTTTAAGTGGATGTCTGGCATCTTCTGCTTCATGGAGAGGCGGGCCAGTTCAAAAGCAAATTCAAAGACCCTGCAATGGAAGAGAGAAGGACTGTGTGCTGTGAGAGTACGCCTTCATCAAGAACAAGACATCAAGTAGAGCACAAGACACAGGGAGAGGAGAGAGAGGAATACAGGGGGTCCCAAGTGAATTGGCACTGCCTGTTCGTCCTGTTCCTGACCAGGAGCTTTAAGAGTCCCCACTAAGGAAATTTGGCTCCTTCACACCTGCTGTTAGAGCCCAAGGCAGGAGCCAAGAGATGTGGGAGTCTTGGGAAGAGCAGTAATGAATGGCCATACAAGCAGACACCTAGCCAGCTGCAGAGCAGGGCCAAAGCTTTTGTGGCAGGCAGTTACTTATGGTGACATGAGGAGTACCTCCTCTCATGCTCAGAGGCTCTCACAAGCCCTCCCCTGCAGAGGTTAAGGGACAAACTGCATTTGCCTGCCCAGCTCAGACTTGGCATTTGAGAGACTGACACAAAGATGGGAAGTGGGAAGTGTCAAGGACGTGGAAGGCCTGTGTGAAGCATGGTGGGGTGGGAAGACATGTCATTTTCTGGACCTGCAGCTACCATATGCACACAGTTATCCTGGCCCACACATTTTTCTCTGGTTAGGCAGAGGGGAGGGAAGTGTTGGGTGGAGGCACCTGCGTACCCGCTGTCTGTTGCATGGTCAATGGCCATCTCCAGAAGTCCAAATTTGCTGAGGAGTTTCACAGCTGCCTCTCCACCCAGGCTCTTCGCCCACAGATAGGCCACATGCTTATGGGAGTTTGCACCCCCGTGTGCCTTGGCCACCTGTCCAAAGAAAAGGAAGTAGAAGAACCCAGTGCATCTGTTTCGCTTTCAGCGGATTGAGCCCCTCTCATGTGTTGCCTGCCAGCATGAGGGAGCACCAAAACCATCTGTTCCTCCCCAAGGAACCTTTCTGCAACCACCACTGTGCTGGTGAGTGGGAGAGTAAGACAAAGGCATATATGGTGCAGCAGAACAGCTGCTGCCTCAGCACAGCCCACATCACTGTTTGGACAGCAGAAGTGATCCCAGCATTCCATGGCCACACTGAGGAGAGCAGTGCTGGGGGAGCTGTGGCCAGAGCAACACCTCTGAGGTACAACAGGATGCAGTGATCAGGGGCAGAGCAGTGCCTGGAGGAAGGCAGAAGAGCAGAAAGGCCAAGGGTCAAGCCCTGCTTTCGGACTGCAATGCCGCAGACTGGGAGGCCCTTAGGCGTCCAGGGCTGGGGCAGTTTTGAGGCTGGCTAGTGTACACCAAATGTTCTGATCTTGCAGTGAACAGAGACAAAGCAGTTCCCACCAGGATCCCACAGCCAGAACCTGACCCCTGCACAGGTGGGGAAGCTGTGAATGATTATTACCCTGTATGCTTCTTCCCACATGTCATTCACTCTGTACATGTTCACTGTGGTCTTCCAGTCTTTGGCTTCCAGGTAGTGGTACTCAGCCTCCTGCAAGCGCCCCTCTGCCTCCAGCTCCTGCAGTCAGAGGCAGTGAGATAGTGACACTTGTGGTGGTGCATTCCCCCCCCCTCCTTTCTAGGCTGCAGTGTGATCTGAGAAATGCTTGTTAGGTCTTGGCCTTGAAAAAAGCACCTGGGCTCGCTCAGCTCTTCCTGAGCTTATCAGAAACACTGTCTTGCTCATAGGAACGGCTGTTGTCTAATAAGCTTCTGTTTTCCTTATGACCAGCCTTGGAAAATATTCCTCTTGCCTGAATGACATAACATTCTTATTCTCACACTTTCAAAGAAAATGCCAACCCAGACTCTGGCCAGGATGAAACATTGTTATGACTAAAGCTCAACTCTCTTGCGACCCTAAGAACAGCGGTCCAAAATGAGACTCTTTTGAGCTCTCCTGGAACCATAGTGGGCTGCGACCAGCAATCTCCCTCTGGGTGGGGGACACCTCTCAGAGCCAGCAAACCCTCACAGGTTTGCTGTACCTAGAGGATCGCCGAAACATGATGTGTCCTGGGCTGATACCCTCACTCCTCGAGGCCCGATCCTTCAACCATCGGGAGATGCAAAGGCATCCAAAGTGAGGATTTCACTGACCTCTGGGAGGAATTTTTCACAGCTACCTTGTAGGCACTGACTCTTTCTGCCTGGGCGCATAAAGATGCACATAGGCTACAGCAAATCTGGGAGAAATGCGGCTTTCTTAGAAGTTTAAGTATCTTGGATATCTAAGTAAGTTAGGCCTGTAAGTAAGGTTAAGTTATAGTTATAAACTTGCTTAAATGCTGCTAAGTGCTGTTCTTTTGCTAAGTTGTTAAACATAAGTTATAAGCTAAGTGTTGCTAAGCGTTACTCTTCTGCTGAGTTGCTAAGTATAACTTTGAAGTTATAAGTTAGGCTAAATGCCCCTAAGTGTTATTCCTTTGTTAGATTGTTAAGGCTAAGCTATAAATTAAGTTAGGTATAAGTTAAATGTTTTCCTATGTTAAATTGTTAGGCTTAAGGTATAAGTTAAGTTAAAAGTACTGTTAAGTTTGAGTGCTATTAAGCTTTTAGGCTGTGTTCTTTTTTATCCTTGCCCACACTGTCTTTTGTCGCACACACACCTAAATACACAAACACACACAAACCCCTAGATAGTTCTCAGTTCATTTCTGTTTTGATTGCCTGGATTTTGCTTGGTTTTGTTGTTGCTTGTTTTCCCTTGTTGAGACTTACCTGTCCTGTAAGTAGTAGAGTGAATCTTGACAACGAACTTGTGCTTTGATGCTTAATATTAAACCTGATTTTTGCTCATACCCTTGCCGCTGATTTTTTAAGCTATCTCAAACACTTGTTCATAACAACAATCTTGCCCCTGCTTGGTCTAGCTGATCCCCTGCCATGAGACGCACTCACCTTGCCCAGGTGCAAGTGAGTATCTCCAAGTAAGTCCTTGTGGTACTTGGCTACTAGGCAAACCATCTCATCATACATCTTATACTTCTTGTACATGGTGATGGCCAAATCAGGTTCATTCACAGTGATGTAGAGCCTGGGAACACAAGCACATCCAAACAGCTCAGCCAAGGACATGACCAGTCCCTGAAATCTTTCCGCATCCTGAAATATCAGCTTTAGTTCTGCGTGTGTGGAGAAAATTCCTCTGACCATTCCAAACCCCAGTCCCAAATTCTCCTTCTAACCCAGGAAAGGGCTCCTCCTCACTACAGCCAATTTTTCAGGGCTTAGTCTTGGACTGGTACCAGTACTGGAAGAAACTCACCTCTCTGCTTCTTTGTACTTGCCCTGTCTCTCCATCTCCTGGGCCTGGGTTATGTACAGCACAGTCACGTCCTCCTGGCTCATACACTTGAGTGCCAGCTGCCAAAAGGAACACACAGGGGAGAAAATGAACAGCAATATCCTGACACACAACAGCGAAGGAGAAGGGGAAAACCAATTTCCTTCCCATCTGACAAACAGGTACCCATGCTATATGCTCTGCAAAGAACGGACAGTCACTTGTCACTGTCACAAAGCACACAGGACCAGCTCTTGGAGAGGGCCATTTGTGCCAGAGGTGCACCCATATGGGGCTGTGAGAGAGAGAAGGCCACGGTCAGAATGCAAAGACTGGGAACGGATTTCTTGCTGGCTACTAGATAGCCCTGCATGCATATTTGGGAAGAGTGCTGGTTGATCAGGTATTTGTGCACTACCACCTCCTGATGGAAGACACATCTCACCAAGTGGGGTGAGGTTCCCAGAAGCTTTGGCTTCTGACTCTACCTTGTGAGCCTGTTCCCAGAGCCCAGCCTGCGTGTACATGTCGATGGCATCCTTGGTCTGGCCTCCTTTGATGTATAGTTCCTCTGCAACCTGCCAGGAAAAGACCACACTCAATATATCCAACGGACACACAGAGCAGTGGTGATTGTGGTCTGTGGCCTCACCTGATACTCCTGTAAAGCTGCATAATGCTGGGCAATCTTGAGGTAATATTTGGCTGCAGTCTGTTTGTCCTGCAAGTCCAAAATGTAGATGGCCTTCTTCCACTGCCGGGCTCCCAAAGCTGCCTCAATGGCCTTAATTGAGCACCTAGCACCAAACCCATCAGTCTTTAGAGCCAGGCAGCAGGCATCTCCTCCAGCTACGCTATGCCAGGGAGACTAGAGCGCTCTGCTGCTTGATTCAGCTTCCTGAGTTAGAGCAGCACAAAGGAGCTGAGTAACTGGCAGTGCTAAGGGGGATGAAAGAACTGGGACAGAAGGGAAGAGAATCAGCACTGTAAGACCTTGGGAGAGATGTGGCAAAGAATCAATGGCTGGTGCACACAAGCAACCGGGGCACTGTTAAGCAGGGTAGTGGGGGTTCACCCACGCAAACCCCCTGCTGATAGAGGCAAAGGTATCAACCTCATACCCTGCCACTACCCTGCTGCTTATACGGGCTTCCCCTGCTCCCACCTGGCTTCGATGTAATGGTTAATAGCAGCATCCAGCTGTTTCTGCTGGACTAGATGGTCTCCCCAGGCCTCCTCCAGCTTCACAACTTCTGCAGGAAATGCCAGGCGAGCCAGCTCCACGGCTGTAAGGGGACACAAGAGCTGTCATGCTGAGGCCAGCAGGGAAACAAGATGTGGGGCAAACACAGACCTCGGATCTGGCACAGACGGAGGCGAATGGTGACTGTCTAAGCCACTCCAGCTCCAATGGGTCACCCAGCAACCTAGGCCCTGTGGAGAGCTGGGTCAAATCCATGCTGGTGCAGTCAGCATGGTCAAGGGCTTGGGAACAAGACACTCTCGTGGGACTGCATGTGCAAGTACAACTATGTGAAAATAAACTGAATTATATGATAGATGGGAGCTGCAGAGCATCCAGGCATCTCCAGGCTCCAGGGCAATATTTCATGTTGCCACCAGGCCAGAGTACCCAGGTTCCTGCTGGAGATGAAGGGGAGGAACATAATGAGCACAGTACCTTTCAGGAAGGCACTGCCCTTGCCATAGCACTCCAGAGCCTTCCGTGGGTTCCCAACCTTCTCGAACAGGTCTCCAGCCTAATGACAAATACAAGCTGCCAGTTTCCAGAGCCACCATCCCCCCACATCATCATAACCTACCAGTTCCATGCACACTCCTGCACCAGATCTGCCTTCCCAACTAACCAAGTGTATAGGGATTAAGGAACTTCTAGGAAAGACAGCATGTGCCAAGACCATCGTCCTCTCTGCTGATTGATCCCAGCGCAGCCATCCTGGCAGAGCAAAGGCTCATTCCCTTCAGTATTTGAATGGCGGCAAGACCACACATCTAGGGAAAAACTGTAATAACAGCAAGTATATACCAGCCTTTCCTCTTTTTGTCCATCTCTGACAACCTGCACAGCAGAAGCTGCCTGAGTTTGTCATGATGCCCTCACATCATCATATTTAATGGCTTTTGACAGACTCTACCTCCATGATTTGTCTAATCATTTTTGGACTATTTATACTTTTGGTAACAACATCCAGTAGCTGGGAGCGCCAGTTAGTCTTTCAACTGAAACCTTAAGAAAAGATGACAGGTTTGGAAAAGCACAAAGTTCTCTTGGGTCGAAATGAAATGGCCAGAAAATGCTAAAGATAAATTGAGACTAGAGAAATGTAATTTATAAAGGAGACATAAAACAAGCTAACAAAAAGCAGTGGGTTTTTTCACACAACATCTAACTGAACTGGGTAACTCATAGCCAAAATTGTAACTTAAAATCTATGTGTGGTTCAAGCAATAATTTGACAAGCTCATGGAAGTAAAATCTATCAAGAGCTCTTAAACATAGAAGTAGAGCTGTTCAGGTACGTTACAGGCTGCAAACTGCTGGACCCCATGAAAACACACTAGGGGAATTGCCACCCTGTATTTGCCTGCCCTGTTCTTTATTTTCCTTTCTTAAGCACCTGCCAGAGGCCACCGTTTGCCAAGATACTGAGCAGTGGGCAGACTCAGCACTGCTTTCTTACATTAACATGATTATGTGCTGTGGGAAAAACACCCTTTGGTTTTAAATTTGTCACCTAACAATAAGTTATCAATTTTTGGTGTTATTAGACACAGAGAATAATCACATCCCTTCTTTATGATATTCATGGCTCTACAGACAGTCCTCAACTCCTTTGTTTTGCTTCCTTAACTCTTCCATTTAGACTATCCTTATGCCGTATTTTATTCTGATATGAGGAAGCACTGACATTACCACAGTGATACCAAGTTTTCAGTTTGATTGACAATTCTGTTCCTGTTGATTCCCATCTTCCTAAGGCCCTCCTTAACTATTACTGACACTCTATATTCTGGAGACATGTTGCCAATCAGATGTGATCTTTTTCCTGATTAATAACAGTAATTCTAGACCTCACCTATGTACAATGGATACAGTGAGGATTTCCTCATAAATGTTAACTGCAAACAGAATTACCTCTGCTGCCTTCCAGCTCAGTCCCCCTGTGTCTCACAGGTGCAGAGGATGGGGTAAGGACCCTGATGCCTCTAAGCAGAAAGCCCAGTGGGAAGGGCCATTCACCTGTTCATAGAGTTCCCCTCCGATCAGTGCCGTGGAGATCCTATCGATGACATCCCCGTTGGTGAGCAGCTCATCCCTGCTCATGGCTAGCCGTGCTGCTTTGGCTGGCAGCCCTGCCCGCAGATACAAGCTGATGGCTGCCAGGTAGTTGCCCTGTCCCTCCTGGACCTCCCCAGCCTTCTCTTCCTGCTGGGTATCCAGCAGCCACTGGTAGTAACCCCGACGCAACTTCTCCAGCATTGGGTGTCCCTATGGAGAAACAGAACTGGTTGACCTGGGTAGGACGAGACATTGTCCCGCTCATCCTGCAGGCTCTGAACACCTGGTCATAGCACCAGGCCTCTTGTCCAGTTATCAGAAACTACAATGCCAGCCCTGTGTACCATGGCACTACCCATTCTTTTTTGAAGCCACAGATACTCCTAAACCAATTTCAGTAGCTTTTCTCCCTATTCATCCAGGTCTGTACTTACACCAGTGCAACCTTCCCTTCTGCTTGGAGCCCTTCTAAGCAGAAGCAAGGTAGGGCAGGTGGAAAGAACACAGATGCTGAATGGACTCTCAACCAGAAGAGTTACCAAGCAAGACCAGCCCGCAGCCCAGTGCAGCAATATCCTCTACCTTGGCCTTGGCCACCACAATGCATTCATCCCACATGTGCAGCTCCTGGTACATGTCCATGGCCTCCTCTGTGGCATTCTATGTCAGAAAGCAAAGCATTAACCTGAAGGCTCCAGCTTAGGAGCAGACACATCGTCATGGAGCTCTCACAGCAGGCAGGGTTAGACATGCAGAAAACACTTGAAAAAGTGTACTGTCTCCATTACTTGGATACACATCCTCCCTCACACTCGTCATGCATCTCAGGGTAATCCTATACCTCAGAAGAAGGAATATCTCCTTCTACTTCATGGAGAAAACTCTTCTCCTAGGAACAAGCAAAATCTTCCTTTTCTCTTACAGCATACGGCACACACTTCCCCACCCAGAAATAGTAAGACTCTTTTCCACTCCTTATTCCTTTACTCACTTGTTCCAGGAAGATCATCTCTGCCAGCTTGTAGTTCTTGTCTAGCATGGCCAAGCGAGCCCGCACCAGGTAATGGTCTGTGCCATCCCCACCCTACAGACAACAGTAGCAAGCTAAGTTTGCTGAGGGAAAGAAGAGGCTCTAGAAGGGAACATGGAGGGGATTGCAGGTGGAGGCTGGGTCATTACAGAAACGAAAGACAGTTGAGAATCATAGCAGTGACAAGCTAGGACAGTATAAAATGGCCAGCCTTGAGAGGGACCTGGCAGCTGTGGATGGAATACAATGTCAGCAGTTTCTACACAAACAGGTACTGGTCTGTAGCATGACACTGGTGAGCAAGGACACAGAAGATAACGTGTACGCGAGTATTTACAGGAAAACTGCTGCCCTGCAGATCAGGAAAAGTTTTACTTACGTGCTCCTGAGCTGCCTGGTCAGCAATGACATTGGTTTCATGCAGAAATCGAGCCTTTGCCATGTTTCCCAGAGCTGCAAAGCACCTGGAAAATGCAAAGCAGTTAGTCAATAACCGGGTTTTGTTGCCCACTTTTGGTCCAAGAAAAGAAAATCAGAACCCAGGCAGCAGACTCAGCTCAACAATGGGAGAGGTGGTGTAGCCACCTCTACGTTCAAGAGGTAGCCAAGACCTACGTTCACATGTGCCCTCTAGCCCTGCTCCATGGGAGAATCCAGGAGCATGACCAAGGCTCATGTTTCACCTTCCTAGGCTGCAGCAATGCCTCGAGCTTGTTCACGTCTGTCAGCTCTTTGAGTCCTTGCTATACACAGCTTTGGGCTACCATCAACAAAAATTTATGCTACAGAGAGAGGTCTTCCCACTCCTGGTTCTGGCATTACCGGCTGGGATGAAAAGGCAAAGTCATGGCCTGGCAGAGAGAACACTTAAGTCTCCAATGCAGTGAATCTTCCAGACCATACGCAGAGCCACACCTTTAGCTGGACCCCAGTTTCTGGGATTCAGCAAAGAGCATGTTGAAGCCATGAAGATGTGATGTACCTCTCTGCAATGTGCAGCTGTCTCGCTTCCAAAGCCAGTCTGCTGAGGGTCTTCCACATGGCTTCAGTCTCTGAGGACATTTCCAGTGTCTCCAAAAATGCAGTAGCCCTTGAGACAGAGAGATTTGCAGACTTTTAGTGACAGAAGAGCTCTCTGAGGAAAATCCCAGACTGTGAGACAGGAGCTTCCTAACCAGAGCAGCAGTGAAAACAAAGCCAGCTGGGTGTGCCCAGCTCTGAAGAGGACAGTGTAACATAGAGCCTGACAGAGCAAGGGAAAATTCAGAGATCTAGGTTATTCCTACCTGGGCTAAGGTACTTAGAGGCAGATGATCAGCAGAAGGCTGTAGCAGTGTGGGACAAGTCTAAAGTGTTGTGTCTGATACAAGTCTCCGATGAAAAAGTCTCGAAAGACGCAACAGTGCTATGAACATGTGAAGTTTTCTCCCCTGGTCACTTTTAAAAGCCCTGTAACAGTGACAGCAGTACCCAGGTAGCTGCCATGACCACTTCAAGCAGTCAATTTTTACTCTGCACAGCTTCTGGATGTTTCCATAGTACTGCTATCATCCCTGGAAGGGCAGCAGTAAAAGCATCCAAGCACCACTTCACATCTGGCTGCTCTGGAGACACTCTTATTCACCGCAATTAATTGACAACTACCTTCAGCAAAGCCCTATTGGTGTCTGTGGGACCAGACTGTCCAGTCTCTCCCTGTATTTGAAACCACAAAGCTGCAAGGAGGCTGTCGTGGGTTGACAGGTTTCTAGGTGAATTTCACCCTGCCAGGTCCTGTGGACGTGGCAGGGTGTCGTGGGCCAATGACATTTAAGGTACGCCCTCTGCGAGATACAGTATTTAAGGAGCTGGACACTGGGAACTTCCTCTTTGGCTTCCGGCGTTCCAACAGGTAACAGGGGACCGGGGAGGGGGTTTTTGCCAGGGTAGGCCTTTGGGCCTGCCTGGCTGGCCCTCCCCGCTCTCCTCCGGCTCCCCAAGGGCCGGGCCTGGCCCCCTTTTACCATCTGCCGGGCCGAGCCTTTCCCCTCCCCTGCCTTCCCCCCATGAGGGCCGGGGCCTGGCTCCCTTTTACCATCCACCGGGCTGGGTCAGGCCCCCACCTCTGGCCACCTCCGGCAGCCCCCCTCGCTCGGCCGGGCCGAGTGGGGGAGGCCCCCCCGGTTTGCTGCAACTCCTAAGATCCTGATGCAGCTGGCAATGTGGGAGAACGGCCTTCTCCCTCACCCTCCTCCTCCTTTCCCTCCCCCGGCTCCTCCGGCCGCTGCCCGGGCCGAGATAACATGACCATCCACCGGCCCAGGACAAGATTAACCTTTCAGACACCGATTCTTTCCCGAGTCAGAGAAAGGGGTGAAAGCATGTGAAGGAAGCTACACCGAGACACTGAAGTCAGTGAAGCAAGAGGACTGAACTAAAGAAAGAGGAGGATGAGGAGATGCCCTAGCTCTGGGGCTGAAATTCTCTTGGGAAGCTATGGAGGATGGGTGATTAACCCATCAGACTGTTTCCTGTAACTCATGACATTTTATGGGGGGACTTGGAGCGTTCTAAAGATGCCCCAGCTTTGGGGTTGAGATTTTCAGCAGTTATGGGCAAAGGTGTTCAGGCTTGAGAAGCCAGCAGATGCAGAGGTGGGCTGCAATTGAAGAGAAGCTTAAAGGGGGGAAGAGAGAGAAATGAGGACCCCTTGCCCCGGGGGTGGATAGAGAAGATGACCTTTGCTTTCAGAGATGAAGATGAAGATGACTTTGGAGAGATGAGAGAACTTTTCTTTTGTATTAGAACAGCTCATCCTTAAAACTATACCCCATAAACTGACGTGGCCCACGAAAGCAGCTGTGGGAAGGCTGCAAGGTGTGGGAAGGACTTTCACAGGGGTCAGATGCTGTAACCCGGGGGCTGATTCACTGTGATGCTGAAGCCACGAGAGAACTGTTTTCTTGTGGAGAACCTCCATAGTATGGCTAAGAGAAACTCCGCTCTCTAAGTGAACTGAAGAAAGGTTATTCTAGAGGTGGCAAACTGACTGAGAAATATCAGATGTTGTGTCTTTGCATTGGCAGTGGGGAAATATCTGAAAGAGAAGTTTGGAGGGGGGAGGAGAGGTTTTCTGAAGGTTTAATCTAATTTTTATTATTTGGTTCTCTTTATTTTTTTTTTTCTTTTAGTTCTGTTAATAAAACTTTCTTTATATTCTTTAAAGTTTGAGCCTGCTTTGCTTCTCCTAACCCTTATCTCACAGAGGGAAATATCCGAAATAATAGACCCAAATTTAAATTACTGCACTTAAACTAGATTGGCGAACTCAAACCACTACACTTTAATTGGTGTTTCTGCCTGGTTAGGTGTCAAACCACTACACTACAAATTGGTGTTTCCGCCCGGTTGGTGTCAAACCACTACAGAGGCAAAAGCTGAATATTCTCTCCTGAAGGACTCTGATGTTCATTATAGCCAGACCTGGCACCAACATCATGCTGAGAGTCTGAAGTTCAGCTCCGGAAAGCTGTGCTGCTGCTGTTCATGGATCATTGATTCCTAGGTGTCTGGCATGTGATTCGAGCTACCTGCTATCCCCGTTGGTGTATCCAGCACTTACCTGTGATAATCCCCATCATCAATGGCAGTTCCAAACTCTATGAGGCCTTCATCCAGGGTGTAGGACACAGTGTTCACCCCTTCAGATACTATCACTTCGGTCTTTCCATCATTCCTTTCCAAGCCTATGATATCCCCCTGGAAAGAATACCAGCTGTCAATACTCCCCGGTTCACCTGAAGTATGTGGGATTGCAGGGATGTGAGGGCAGCACTGCAACAGCTCTGCCAGTCACAGTTCTTCTGAATGAGTTCGCACTGAGCAGACTGAGCCATGAAGCAGCTCCTTGCTCCATCTTCTGCCAGAAATGTCTGCCACAAAGTTGACAAATGAGCTCGTATTTTGTCCATAAGAAACTAACAGTTCCCTTCTGTCTCGCTTCTGCCATACCACCCTTGCTACTCCCACACACGTGAGGAAGAAGAAAAAGAAACTGCAAGAGGCAATCAAAGTCTCCAGAGTTTTACCTTCAGAGGAAACATCGTGACTCGCTCTGGAGCATCAATGTTGTACCAAATGCAGAGACTGTTTCTGTTCTGAGCGATCACCACATCACTGCCTGGGACCCACTGCACGTAGGAGCAATAGTTCAGAATGGTCGTCTTGGTGCCGCTTTCAATGTCATAGAGCTGCAGCTGGAGGTGGGAGAGGAGAACAGGCTCAGGTGGACTTGTGGCTGGGCTGCTAGCTCACACAAACATCACAGGAACATCTGAGCAGGCATCTTGTAAACAGATATTACCCATCAGGAAACAGACCTTTCCCAAGACACACACCCTAAAACCTCATACTTATTTACACATTGCTATAAGACCTTTTTAAACCCTTGCAGCATTTTAAGCAGCACGCTACTGCCTCCCTTACAGCTTGGCACAGACATACATAAACCAGAATATGCCTCGTGCTACTTCAGTTCCCTCTCAGCTGCAGAGCTGGAACAGGAAAATGGGCTCTAAAGTCCTTCATGGAAACAAACTAAGGGACCGAGAAGGGCCTTCCTGTGTAATTTTGGGCTGAACTGTCCCTCCCAGGCACAGTCCTATTGCAATGACTGCTGCCAATAAGGTGAGAGGTCAGTTGTTTGTAGAACACACTGCTCAAAACCAAACGTAACAGTTTGGAAGGTGTAACTTGACACATGGCATAACTTTGTTATATATACATAACGCCTTGTGACTGAAAAGTCCCAGACTGTCTCTATTTCTTGTCCTCACCTAGAAAAGATGAGAAAAAGAAGACAGAACTGTGCTAATCTCATGACACACCTATCAAAAGACAACAAGAAAGTCCCTGTTTCAGTCTGTACCAAAATGGCTGGAGAAATTATAGAATCCCAGAATGGTTTGGGTTGGAAGGAACCTTAAAAACCATCTTGTTCCAACCCCCTGCCATGGGCAGGGACACCTTCCACTAGACCAGGTTGCTCCAAGTCCTGTCCAACCTGGCCTTGAACACTTCCAGGGATGAGGCAGCCACAGCTTCCCTGGGCAACCTGTGCCAGGGCCTCAGCACCCTCACAGGGAAGAATTTCTCCCCAGTATCCCATCTAACCCTGCCCTCTGGCAGTGGGAAGCCATCGCCCCTCATCCTCTCACTCCAGGCTCTTGTCCAAAGCCCCTCTCCAGCTCTTTTGGAGGCCCTTTAGGCACTGGAAGGGGCTCTAAGGTCTCCCTGGAGCCGTCTCTTCTCCAGGATGAACAGCCCCAATTCTTTCAGCCTTTCCTCATAGAAGAACTGTTCCAGGCCTCTGACCATCTCTGTGGCCTCTTCTGGACTTGCTCCAGCAGCTCCATGTCCGTCCTGTGCTGGGACCCTACAGCAGGAAGCAGCACAGCAGATGGGGTCTCAGCTGAACAGGGCAGAGGAACAGAACCCACCCTCCCCTGCTGCCCTCACCGTGGGATTGGTCCAGCACATAACTTATGCTTGGCCTTGTTACATCTCATGAGATTCCCATGGGCACAGCTCTGGAGCTCGTCCAGGTTCCTCTGGATGGCCCTGTCCTCCAGGTGTGTCATTCCACCCTCAGCTTGGTGCCACCTGCAAGCTTGCTGAGGGTGTACTCAATCCCTTTATCTGTATCATTAATGAAGATATGACACTGTCCAAATACAGACCCCTGAGGGGCCCTACTTGTCACTGATGTCCACCGGGACCCTGAGCCATTGACCACGGCCCTCTGGATGCGACTGTTCACCCAATTCCTGATCCAGCATACAGTTCACCCATCAAATCCATCTCTCTCCAGTTTAGAGAGAAGGATGTTGTGGGGGACTATGTGAAAGGCTTTACAGAAATCTAGATAAATGACACCCACAGCCCTTCCCTTGTCCACTGATGGAGTCTCTCCATCAGAGAAGTCCATTGGGTTGGTCAGGCAGGCCTTGCTGTTGGTGAAGCCATGCTGGCTGTCCTGAATTACCTCCCCTGGTTATCCTGAATCACCTCCCTGTTCCCCATCTGCCTCAGCATACTGCTTCTAGAGGGATCTGTTCCATGATCTTCTAGGCCCCAGAGGTGAGGCTACCAGGTCAGTAGTTCCCAGTGTCCTTCTTCCTACTCTTTCTAAAGACAGGTACAATGTTTCCCTTTTTCCAGTCACTGGGGCTTCACCTGACTGACATGACTTTTTGAATATCATAGACATATGTACCCCAGAAGAACCTATGTGAGATGAAGCAAGATGTCTAGTAACTAAGTTCAGCATTAGCTATGACTCAAGAATGCAACACTGCCAGCTCATGCAATCTGGACATGGTCAATCTTCCTCAAAGGAGCAGTAAGCAAAAAATCAGGAGTATTCCAGATGTGTTTCTCACCTCCCTCCCTCCATTCAGGCATGCCTGTCTCTACCTCTCCCCACACACGCCATCTTGCCACATGGCCTGAGGTGCCTGCCTCACCCTCATCTTCTTGTCCCTGAAGAGCAGTTTGTGGCCTGTTTCATTCAGCTCCAGCCAATCGATCTTGCTGTCATGACTGATCGTGCCAGCGCTGTAGCCACCAACAAGGTCCACTTGGAAAGGAAAGGAAGGAAACAGTGTAAGTACCTGACGTACCTCAAAGTGCTCAACATTCAAAGCTGTGACCAGGGGAATCAGATGCCTGGGACCTATTTCGGGCAAGACCCTCAGCAAAGACACTGTGACATGAATACCAAACAGCAGTGATATTTTATTTTGATGCCTTCTCAGCAGCAGCAACTCTCTCCCACCATCTGTGAGCATGCACAGCTCATGGGCAGTGTAGGCAACACAGTCTGGGTCCAGGACACAGTCACAGACACCCATGGCTGTGTCCGTAACAGGCAGCATCTGGTCAAAAGCAGGACAGCCTGGTCTCCAGTTGACTGCTGCTAGGCAGAGGGAATGTAAAGGGGAACTTCAAGAATCTGCTGCTTGGTAGAGGGAATGCACAGAGGACCTTCAGGGATGTGCTGCCTGGCACAAAAAATGAAAATGAATCAGGAAGGCTGGCAAAATACAGGGAGGGGAGGGAGGGTTCCAGTCACCTGTTGCTATAGTCTTGATGTCTATCAGGTAAGCCAGTCTCTTGTTCTCATCCACGCCTCGCTGCTGTCTCTCATTGATACGGACACTGTGATTTGAAGGGAATGACTGTTACCTTCACTACTCTCAAAATTAACATTTGAATCACTCAGTCTCTCCCTGACTTCTCTGCAGTTTCCCTGAGCACATGCAGCCTCTGGCATTTCTCTGACCTGTGACACTTGCCCAGTACCTATAGCTGCCTCAAGTGAGAACGAATCTTTCTGATCCATGGCTTCCCCCTAGAAGCTACCCCTCTGGAGTAGGGGTCCCCAGTAACATATTAGTTACATTGCTCTGAGCAGCCCATGATCCTCCCTTCCTTCTCCCGAATCAGAACATGGGGTATAGAATTTTAGAGGGACAGAGGAGGTCCTGCAGGCAACTGAGTCCCTAACGATGGTGTACCAGGACCAGCTGGATGCAGAGTTGCCTGAGAACATGCATAGGAGGTCCCTCTTCAGCAACAGCCATGGCAGGCTGCACCACGATCAGAGGAAAAGAGGCTCTTGTGCTTCTAAAACTTGACAGCCAATAACCTGGCAACTAAACCCATCACGGGTCACTGTGAGAAGTGGGTGTCTGGGGGCTGCATTCTACAGTGTGGGACACTTCCGGAGTTATATGTCTGAGCTCACTTTACTAAATGCCTGTGCTGGTTACAGAGGCAGATGTAACCGGTACCTGACCAGATGAGGGTTCACAAACTCTGTGCGGACAGACCCCAGAACGTCATTGCTTCCATATTCCACCAGGGTCAGCTCTCCAGCATTAAAAATCATGCAGACCTGATGGTGAGAGGGGAATACACTTTTAGAGTACAGCAACATAAACACTCACACCTGCCAGTGAGGGGTACAGGAAAGAACTCTGCTGCACACAAATTTAAATTTAAATTTAAATACTCTGGGATGACTAAGGAGCTGTCCTTGTCTTCTTGTTGGGACTGACAGCTTTTCCTCAAGGCTAAGGATTTTAATTGTGAGCCTATCAGTCCTGCAGGAGTCAAGCTCTCCCTACGACAGCTGTATCCTGTATCTCTAACACCCTCTCTGGTCATTGCACTTTTATTGCTTCTCTCTCCTTCAGGGTTATGACTTATATAACTTGTCAGTCCACACACTGAGTTTGTTCTGTACCTGGCACGTGGAAAAGGCAAGTACAGGGAGGAAGCAGATTGGGATCTGCATGAAGAGGCTAAATCCAGGAAACTGCTGAGAAACATGGTTCTCCAGAAACGCAGGTGACACTTTTCTTGCTGGTGCACACATAGCTTTACACACCATTCAGGGGGAGCATTCTGTCCCATCCTACTTACATTCTCATTGTCGAAGAAGAACTTCTCATTCTCCCCAGATCCTTGCCAGGCCACCTGCAAACCAATGGCACAGGGTGAGGCTGACAGGCTGACGGCTCCACCAGGACCAGTCTGCAGATGCTGGGGTCCACTGTACAGCTTTCAGCTCCCACAGCAGACAGCAAGACTTGCACTGCACAAGGGATTGTGTTCCATCACTTTAGCTGCCAACAATGTTTTTAAGTCGTTCCCAGCTTGCAAATTCCACACGTTCCTCTCCTTTCTTTAGACTCAGCTTCAGAATCCGGTTCTCCTTGTATAGTATATTACTGCCTTCCAAACAAGAGGCCTTTATGTGACCAAGGTACTCCTTCTATCCTATTCCTTCACAGGCCCTTCTCCACCTTCCCCAGACCAGCTTTATTACAAAAAGCACCTAAACAGCTCCTTTGCCTTTGTTAATCATAGCCACAGAATCACTGCTACCACTGGTGGGAGCAGAATCTCCTCACCATATGTAGCCCCTTTTTTTTAGGGTCATACTAGCAATGGCTGATCAGCATAGTCCCAGTGGGGGAACAACTGACTGGAAATTTGAGTAGGGCACTGGATAATACAATAGCTACTGTGGTAACAACAGACAAGTGGCCAGGGAAGCAGAACACTGAAAGCCAAGGCTACAGCAGTTCTCTTCCCTCACGGAGTACAAACTCCAACTTACTGCTTCAACAGAACTCCAGTGAGACAGCAAGAGAGTAAATGGACCTCTCACAGCCCCTTTCTTTCTGAGAAGTGACTACAGCTGTGCAAGCAAAAGAAAAACTGTGCAGTAAGATGTAGAGAAACCTGGGAGCTTCATTCTGGCCAAATTCTCAGTTATATTACCAAGTATCAGCATTCTCCAGCTCAAATCTCTAGTCAGAGCTCCTGCTCCAAAAGAGATTGATTAGCTCACCATCAGTCTGACTAAAAGTATGTGACACCTTTGTGAACAAAGCAAGTATGTCCTTGAAGCCTATTTAATGCTTTTATCAGACATTAGCCTATTGCCCACACTCTCCAGGCTCAGCACATGGGCTCAGCACTCAGTGCACTGTGAGGCTCAGGGGATGGACAACTTTGTGTGTGAATTGTACCAGAAATGGCACTGGCATAAGCTGTGGGATGCAGACATGAATGGTTTTCTGATGGTTTTTTATTTTGTTTTTTTTAAACACACTAAGATTTGTACATTCACATCTAGAATGTATATATGTAAAACATCCAGATTTGGGCCCCCAAGTACAAGAAAGACTGATAAACTGGAGCAAGTTCAGCAGACTGCCATCAAGATGGTTGGGAGTGACACACTTACACTGTGAAGAGAGGCTGAAAGAACTTGGCTTCTTCAGCCTGGAGAAGGGAAGGCTTAGGAAACCTCTAATACAGTGATGCCAGGCTTTTTTTGGCAGATGCAGAGTGAAAAGATGAAAAGTGGTCATAAAACAGTGGTCGAAATACCAAGAAGACTTAGAAAAAAGGCTTTCCTCCATGAGTACAGTAAAGCATTGAAACAGGGGACTAGAGAAACCATGGGACCTGAGCAACAACATCTGAATTTAATACTGACCTTCCTTTGGGCCATAAGTTTGATAAGAGACCTCCTAAGGCCCCTTCCAACCTGAATTATTCTATAATTCTTTGAAAATAGAGGTATTGTTCCCATGCAGAAGTCATATCCTCTGAGTTATGAAGTTAAGCAATTGACACTCCAGAAATGCCACTGATTTTCCAGTACCTCACTGAGCTTGTTGGAGCTGATGTCACCCAGCAGTAACGTGTCTGAGGTATGGGCCACCAGGTACCTGTCCTTCCCTAAGATCTTCACCTCATCAACCTCATAATCATACTGGGATTTCAACACAACTCGAGTTCCTGTTGAGAGGTTCTTCACAATGACCTAGAGAAAGTGAGAAAAAGCAGTATGAGGCCATGCACAGAGGAACAGCGCAGACTTCTTGCCCCATGGAAGATTAGGCAACAGATGATACCAGGATATTTGGATATCCCCTCACATCATTTCCCTCTGCTTTTTTAAAAAATCTTACCATTCCTTTTGCATGAGATGACAGCTGTAGTAGACATGTGAGATTCTTACTTTTGCCATTTACAAGTTACTATCCTAACTGGAGGCCCACTCAGGCCCCCAAGGATAAGAGGAGTCCTGTACTCTCTCCCCTGACTGCACAGGGGTGCCCAGGCTACCAGCTCACCCCTACTGCCAAATTTTGAACAAGGTAAATTTGGCTGAAATTAAATCACTTCAGAAGTCTGCACTTGACATGGAGGTACCTCACAGAAATCCACAAGGTAGGAAATTAACTCCATGGTCTTTTATTCTAGCCAATTCCCACCCAACCCTAGCCCCATCCCTGGCATATCCCCTATGCCTTTCTCAACAAGCTGGTATGAACAAATCATAGGTGCAGAACTCCAAACATGTCTAGTTCTGGCAAACATCCCATTTTCATCAGGAATTTCACACCTCATTAGATATTCTCTTACCTGACTTGGTCCCACATACGTCATTTCAAATTTATTTTTGTAAATGGTTCTGCGAAGGCAGCAGTCAAACTGTTCAACTCCTCCACACAGAGTACCCTGGGGACAAAAACACATCATGTGGTCAATGAACTCTGTTAACGAGAGGTATTTCAGACCCAGCTTACATGAAGAGGATCAGAGGTCAGACACAAACACACCGGTCCTAGCTGTTCTAGAAAACAAGGTTCAAGCACCCACATGCAGGAGGACCAGCCCTATTTTGACTTTCTTTAGACAACAGAACGATTGAGCCATTCTCAGAGAAACGGAGATTACCAAATAATCGGCATGAATCTGGGACAGGAGGAGGCGGGGTTAAAAACCACCTTTATCCTCATCTTTCCCATTATTCCTCTCAGTTTTCCACTTCTCCCCTTCCTAGCCTCCCAATCTCTCCTCCCTTCCAGAAGAATCCTTTCAACTTTATTTCTTTCCACTGATCTCCTATCCCTTAGCCCCTTCCCCTTCTCTGAAAATATTTGTTCACATGTTCAGTAATTCTTGGTCTGAAAATATTTCAAGGATTCTTGATTGTTGAACACAAAAATATGCAAAAACTATTAAAGAAAAGTTGTAAATAACATCTTTCCTAAATAATTTAAGTGTTTTGAATTAGTCAATTTACTACAGAAAATATGCAGAATGATTAATTTAAAGAGATTTAAAGAATTATCTGCCTTTAAAGAAAGGCAGATTAAGGCTTGATGGCTGAAGGTAGAAGAAAGAGAACGCTGAACTGAAAACACAGCACAGAAACACAGAGTGTAATTAGCAGGTCAGTTTGTACATTGCTTCTCACGGGTGCCCAGAGGAAAGAATGCTCCTGAGACTGCTCCCGAGAAGCTATGCTGACCTCATCATGCTTCTGAGAAAAGAGAAGGGCTGCTGCAACCATTGAGCCATCACACCAACAGCCACAAGGTTTTACAGCTTCACATTCACACACCCGACTGCAGCAGTTCCCCAGCATCAGGTCTTGGCCTCAGCATCCGCACTGCACCCCTGGGCGACGGTGTGACCACATCAGAATGACCATGTTCAAAGCCCTCCCTGTACCACACCACTTTGTTCCCCTGCACAAACATCCCCCGGTGTGGGACTCGAGGGCTCAGGCCTCCTGACTCATGATACAAACCGCACAGATCCGTGAGCCATCCCTCTTCCACGCCAAAGCTGTGATGGTATACAGGTGAGCTATTTCTTTGGGCTTGCCTTCCTCCCAGGCACTGCGGCGTGGGCTCCAGTTCAGAACCCGTAATCTGTGAGAGAGAGGAGATAAGAGAGACATTAGAAACTGTGTATGGCTGACAAAGGAAGGACTATAAAGAGGAGAATTCTCCATCAGGTACGTGGTACCTGTCATAGCTGCCAATAACAACGGACTGGCCACTGGGACTGGTGGTTGCTGTGGTGAATTCCTTCTCTGACGAGTCCCGGCTGTAGTCAAAGGTTTGAATCACACTGCCTTCCTTCCCATAAGCGACAATCTTCTTGTCACAGCCTGCAGCCACAATGCTGCTGGACGCCCAGGCGAGGGCATAAGGAGGACAGGGATGCACCGCCAACTTACCCTACAACAGACAAGAACACCCTGAACACGTGAACGGCCCCAAACCCTAGCTGGCCTCTGTACTCAGCTATCCCAGTGGGACCAGTATGGGACCTTCTGTAAAGCCCACTTCATGGGGGCAGCTTTGTCTGCCTGCCTAGTCTGTAGGAAGACAGAAACCAGAACTGAGAGATGTATCAACTACTACATTAATTTAACTGTGTGAGAAGAATTCTGATGCCAGTAAGAAGACAGATACCATTAACTAGACTGGGATTGAACTCCTAACACAGCAGAGTATAGATGGACCTTCATGATATCGTGGCAGAGAGCAGCCATGCTCAAACTGCTTCAGCTGGAGACAAAAGATCTGAGAACAGCATCCCCTTCACCACAGCCTGATCCTCAGAGAGACTCCTGGCACAGAGGAGCGGGAGGCTTAGGAGAAATGCTGGGTGTCCAAGGACAAAATGTGAGCCTGAGATTCAGCATTAACTGTGGTAACTACACACTGCTTAGTGTGGAGACAACAGCAGCCACTCCATAGAACCCTACCTCTTTGAGCATCATTCTCCTGGACACTTGAACATCAGATCTTTCCAGACATCTGAACAGCCTTATGCCTCATACACAAAAACATGAATTCCTCCCTTACCACCGCCCTCAGTGTATTCCAAAGCATTTAGTCACTGTTCTGTGTCCATCGATGCTTCCCAAAACCTTTGCTAGCAAGAACAGCCTGCAGCTCCTCTCCAGACTTCCACTCCCTCCATAGCCTGATCCATTTCCAGAGCTCTGGAGCTGGGAAGCAGGCTGTGCAAATAGGGATTTTGCTCACTGAAGAAGGATCTTTGATACCTGTGATTCACCTGAGCCTTCATCATCAAAGAAGAAGCGCACTATGGTTCCATCTGCATGGCCAGATAGGATTCCCCTCCCCGACACACTGCAGAAAAACACAGAGAGGATGATGCAATGTTGCAGTAAAACTTGCACCTCAGTATTCATATCCCTGCCCAGAGCAGCCATTCCCAGGGTCACGGTTGATGTTCCTCATCAAAGGAACCTTCCCCAAAGAAAAGAAAAATATCGAGTATCCATGCCAGTGTCTGTAAACAGAAAGCAGACCAAAGAACCCAGAGTAGAAAGGAGAGTGACCAGTTAAGTATCTTCATCATGTAAAATCACAAGAAACAACTTTCTGTGTTACTAAAACCCAGAGAAGCTAAGTGACCTTCAGTGGAATAATGAATCTGCTCACAAGTGCCTACAGCAATGTGTATCAAACAGCTCTTGCACTGGAACTGTTCCAAAAGTGAGGCTGGATATTATGATACTGGGAATCCCTGAAAGAAACACAATGTAGGCAAAAAACACCTGGGCAAAATCTCCAGGCCTAAGTCCATTCTTTAGAGCACTGATGTCTTGTACTTCTGGACACAAGCAGGGAGAAAAGAGCAAGAAGAAGAAACAGGCTGAAGATATGTACCCAGAAAAACACTTTTTAATGAAGATTAGAAGATTCAAGAACAGAACACAAATTCTATGGATACTGTAGCCATCCAGCAATCACGTATCTGTCACCAGAACCACAGTACTTAGTGAAAATTCCACTCCTAGGACCATGATACATCTTAATCTTTTTTAGGTAAAGAATACTATAGAAGTTAAAATGAAATCTTATTAATAAAAATGATTTTAAATTGCACTTTATGGTTATTTTCCTAATTACAGCCTTGTCAAGAGTTTTATCTGGCAGAATGCTCTTACTTTTTTTAGCCCTTAAACATGATTAATGTTAGTTATTCGCTAGATGAAGCTGGCAAATGTAATCCTTATAAAGTCACAGATTCAAATACATCAGTGTATATAAGTGAGCTCATGGAGACTTTCATCCTCAACTGTGTTTGAGGAACAACCAGACTGCCAGTATGGCACAGCCAGGTACCAAATTTTAGGAAGGAATTCCTTCCGGAGAGAACAGTATGTTATTACCTTGACAAGTAAGTGACAGCAAAAGGGCACTGGCAACCTCCCACACTGGCCCCAATTATGCCAAGACAGCAGCAGGCGCGAGACTGAGCCAAAGCAGGGCAGGCCAAAGCAATGCCATACTCACTTGGAAGTTAGTGAGACCACGTAGGAATCTGTCCCATAAATGGTGGAAGACTTGTTGTTCTTTGTATTTGCTAAACGAACCTGAGAAAAAGAAAATGATCAGTGTTGCTTTTGTCTGTAGAATGCTTTTGTCTGTAGAATCTCCCCCAGTGCAAGTAATATTCCCAGAGGTTTCCTAGTTCATGACCAATGAAAGAAATCACGGGAAGCTCATGTTATAGAAATGGAAAAGTTGAAGTCACATTTCCACATTTCTAGAAGAGTTTGGAGAAGGATCCAAATGATCCAGTAGAACCTCCAGGGACTAACTGGGAACCAGAAATTCAAGTCCATGGTGAATCCCTCTGTTGCTATTACTGTGGCACCCAGTGATGACTCTTACCCTGCAGCCCAGCCGCTTGCAGACCCTGGCAGACCTAGCAAGGGAAAGAAAGTCATGCAAATAACAAGTTTCTCTACCTTTCCTTCAGCAAGACCAAAGACAATGACATTCTCTGCTGGCCACAATAAGCAGGTCACAGCACTCTGCAAAGGAGGAGGTAAAAAGAGAGGTAAGAGCTCCATCCTACTCAGCTTCCTGCCCCATTGCCACCTAAAATAGTCCATGGACAGACACCACTCAGGCAAGAGAGATGAGGCATTTGGACAGACCTTACAGTAGCTGAAGATACTGCACAAACCCTACTCCATGCTGAAGCTTAAACTAAGTAGTAGTGAGCTGGGGCAAAGTAATTGAGCTCAGGAGGACTATGGGGGCGGGCAACAAAGTTATACAGATGTGTTCAGTTTGGAGCTCTTTTGAGAGTATTACTTACTGAGCAGGTGCTTGGCTTGCCACATGCTATTGGTGAACGTATAAAATCATGGCTGTTTTAAAAGGTGTTTTGCAACAAGTACAAAATATAAAAATAATTTGATTGTGCCAACTTCTGTAATAGCTATGAGAATACTTCTCCGTTGGATCGTTATTTGACGAATAAGAAATAGTCGTCTTTATTTTTTCATTGACGAGTAAGATGGTTATTAGATGCTACCAAGTAGGCCAGGTAGAAACAGGCTCATTAAATCCAAACCAAAGGTGTTCTCAAAATCTGAGGTGGGGTCAGGATGAACAGAGCTGACCACAAAGCCGAATTGTAAGAAAGGGCCAAGAAACTTTATGAAAGCCCTTCACATCTACCCTGCAGAACTCTAGACAGTCAGTAGGCAGGTGTTTGGCACTGTACCACCAGCACCAGCCTCACTGGCTCTCTGTCCCATTTTAAGCATCTGGGACTGCATAAGATACATATACACCCTCATTTATTCATCTCATCTTCCATCTCTGCTCTGATCATTCACATTGGCAAACACAGCTACAATCAGACAACAAAATGTCCCAAGGTAACCAAACTGTCCATAATTTAATTGTCCAACCAATGACCAAGACCCATCTTCATTACCTCTGTTTCCCAGGAATTTGTATATTTCCCTCATTATCTGTCAGACTCTTGTTTTCCAGTCTAATACAACAAAAGCTTGGGAACAAGCCTCACACAGTGGTGATATGCTCATTGTTTGTCCTCCTGGCCCTCAGCAGGAGGCTTGGCTTGCCAGTGTGATCACACATTGTGATCACTGTGTGTGTAAGAGGGCCCAGTGGCAAGAGAGAGAAAGGGCTCAATAAATGATCTCTCATATTGACTGAACATTTCAAAAATTTGTAAATAACAATATTTAGTTACAGAAGAAAGCCAGACACAGTGGTAAAACCCCAGACATATAGCACCAAAAAAAAAAAATAAAGGATTTATTGTGTTACAAATGGTAGAAAAGGCACACGGAAATGAGAGAATGAGAGAAAAAAAATTACTGAATGTCTACATTAAAAATACAAAAACCTGTACATGTACCATGCACAGCATCTGAGCTTGTGAGAGGCGAGCAGGCCCCCACCAGCTGGAGGCAGCAGGAGGGGCAGGCAGCAAGCAGTACACAAGGAAAGAGCTCTTCAGGGAGGCTAAAGGTGCCTACACCCGGGATAGCTACTCTGTTCAGGAAAGGGACAAATGGACACCAAGCCCCTGTTGCTCTCTTTTCCTCATGACTCTATCCTCATGACCACTCAGTGCAGCAGCTCAACTGAGAAACAGAGGTTGACCAGCGGCTTTCCTGTCACCAGAGACATAGAATTCCCTGTGTGGGAAGAGATGGGATGGAGTTGCGGGGTATGGGACGCGCCTGCAGGAGCACATGGCAGCACAAAGAACAAAGGACCACATGGCCACTCAGAGAAGCTTGTCTGGACTTGTCCTTGGGGCAGCCACGTGGTGGGCCCGTCCGAGAAAGTGGCGGGACCCCTCCAAGAAGGAGGCTGCCCGAAGCAGGCGGGCACGATCACCCCATAGAAGGGCACTGAGAGGGCGTGTTTGCTGATGTAGCAACGTGGGATAGGTCGTTACCCTGTAAGGAAATACGGTGCTTGAGATATGTATAAAACCCGCTCGTTGTTTTGAATAAACGATTCAGCTCTCCTGCCACTCTGGGTCTGTCCCTCCGTCTTTCACATCCCTGGGCTCCCCGGAGCAGTCAGAGCAGCCACCGTGGTAGGCCATGACCCAACTCTGAGATGTAAGCTTTCAACCCAGAGGCTGAGGCTGCCCTTCACCTGAGAGACAGCTCAACAAAGCCTGCCACAGAGACTCCAGCAACTCCATCAAGAGCAGCTCTGTCTATGTCTTCTGGGGATTTGGCCATGAAGGATGATTCCTCCTACCCTGCAAAGAACTTTGTTGGTGACATAGGGAATATGGGGTGATGGCACTTGCCTGGAAAGCCTTGGGCAACTGCTGGACTTTCACCTCTGAAGGTAGAAGTAGTCAGTGCACTGTATTTTCTCACTCTGATGGCTTTCTGTGCAAGGAATTCATAACGCCTTTGCCTTTTCCAGACAGATCTCAGGGCAACCCTTGGCAAACACCTACTGGGCAGATTACTCTCTGACACAGGCAGGCAGAGCCAGAGCAGCAGAAGACAAAGGTGGCCAAGGAGCAAACCTGACTGAAATCACAAACCTGAGGCAATTGACCATGTGGAAATTGCACAGTTTGAATTCTGCACATTTACATTTTGTTTAATAAGGCATCTTGGAGTTTAGAGTTGCCAACCTGTGAAAAATAGCTGGGCTCTGAGTGTCTCATATTTTTCCCTTTCAACTCCCTTAAAATAGTCCATCCACTGATGCCTAAAGTAGTCCCCAAAGTTCTGTAACTGATTGCATTGATCGTTCAACAATTTACTGTGTTGCACCCAGGCACTAGGACACCTCTGAAGCTTGATGAGCAATATGTGCCTAAGAATTCAGAAATTCTCTTAGGATCTTTAAAGGTCAAGTACAGCTTGGCCAAGTACACCTGTAAGCATGAGCAGAGAGACCTCTCATTGTCTTTTCCTACATATGCTGGAGAAAATGGAGTCAAACAGAAGTCTGGGTCTCACCGTTTGGATGAACTTGTTGCATATCACCTTCTTGTCACCCCTGCAGAAAAATATAAACAAAAATTACTATCAGCAATACTACACATTCTGGTCACCTATTGTTTATACGCAGTCTAGTTTGATATTGCCAAACACAGTCCATTGACGTTTTGCATGCTGCTAGTCTATCACAACTTTAGGCAAAAAATCAAAAAGACCTCCAGCTTCTGAGCTTCCAAAATTCTGGTGAACTGCCTTTCGGAGTGCCTTTAGCACAACTCCTGCCAGCAAATGAGGCTGCAGTGGGGCAGGTGTGTGCCACGGCTCCACAACTCTGACACGCGATGGCAACACAGGCTCCAGTTAGCTAGCACAGCCCGGGCTCCATAAGGGCCCTGCCGAGGAAACCTCACCTGCTGCTCCCCACGGACACCTGTGTGACTCCCGGCGGGTCAGGTAACGGGCACTGCAGTGTGTGCCAGGGCGAGGTGCAGGCTAAGAGAGCCCATGACAGGGCGGAATGGAGCGTGCTGGACCCCACCGCAGACTCACCACTCCTCGCCGATCCTGTACACGTATACAATGTTGTCCGTTTGCCCGATGGCCAGTTTGGTGGAGTCCGGGGAGAAGGCCATGCCTTTGACCACGTAGCTCTTCCTGCCGTACTGCGGAGAGGGTCGGTGTGACCGT
>VZTF01005242.1:174596-194471 GCA_013397755.1 Cnemophilus loriae
CCGCTCCGGGCGGGGATCCCGCAGCTCGTCGCAGTTGGGCTCCGAATGCGGCCACTGCCTGCTGCAGGGCAGTCTGAGAGGCCTGGAGGACTCGGAGGGCGGGAGCGGCCGTAGAGGTGGCCGGGTTAGGGGAGGGGAAGGGGTCGGGCCGAAGGGGCCGGGGCACTGCCGGCCGCGGAGCACCGTACAGCTGCAGCTTGTCGCCGGGCCCTCCCTGCTCTGCTCCCCGGGCTGTCGCCTCCTGCCCCACTTGTGAATCGAGGCCGCCCGCGCCAGGGGGTTGACTTGCCCGGGCGGCCGTGCCAGGCACTGGAACACCCTGGACTGCACTGGGGACCTCCCCGGCCTCCGCGGGCCTCGGGCCGCCGCGCCTCGTCCTCTGCGAGTGTGCCAGGCCAGCCCGTGCTGTCTGCGGCACGGCAGGATCCGAGACCGACCCATGGACACATCCCTGAAGTGTTCAGGGCTAGGCTGGACAGCGTTTGGAGCAACCTGGTGTAGTGGAAGGTGTCCCTGCCTGTGGAAGGGGAGTGAAACTGGATGAGCTTTAAGGTCCTTTCCCACCCAAACCGCCCCATGACCCTGCAGGCACCCTGTGGCACAGGAGGGCCATGTCTGGCTGTTCTCAGTCAGCTGCCCAAGGCTTTGCTGGAGCAGCAGCAGCCCTTGCACTGGCAGCCCTGGTAAGCACGGACTGTCCTCAGAATTTGGAGTGACACAGGGTTCTACTGCCCGGGGTGGAGATCACAAGTGCCTGCATGGCACCAGGCAGCCTCCCTGATAGTCGTCACTTGTGCAAGAGTATGCTGTGCAAATAAGGTCTCCTGATTTCCCTGTGGGTTCAGATTATTCCAATTATGAGTTGGACCCTTCTGCAAGTGTGCCAGTAATGCTCAGGGAGCAAATCCCAGGGAAGAGGTGAAAATAACCCTGAAAAGTATTAGCTTAGTGTGAACAGTACATACCTTGGCAATTCCCGTCTTTTTCTTAACAAAGCGTCTCTGTGGTGCAGTTGCTTCCCAGTCACCCCAGCTTGGATCACAAGTGCTGACTAAGCTGCCCCTGCCCTGGCAGCCTGCTGCTGCAAATGAGATGCCAAGGGGTTTGGCTTTGCTTACACTGGGGCAGTCTGGGGGTTTTGATCTGAGCGTGGCACTGAATGCTGCTGCTCTTCAGGTGTGCCAGCAGCTCAGGTGGCTGAGGTGAATGTGCCACAGAGAACATTTTGTTTGTAATGAAACAGATGAGACCCAGGAACGCAAGGTTTTTGCAGACAGCAGTGAGGGCTGCAGCATCCTCAGCCCTGTGCAGATACGCAGGAGCTGTCTGTCTGTGCTGACAGAGTCTAGACTTCCAGGGCTAGAGGACTAAAGCTTCAAGGGTGAACTGCCCACTCCTTCTGTTCCTCTTATGAGAGTGTCACAGAGCCAGGAGAGTGTCGTGCTGGGGGCAGCAACACTGCTGCTGGGAGCCATGGGTGGGGTGGCTCTCGCAGGACTAGCCATGGGGCTGCTGGCACGTGGCTTCTAAGGGCTTTTGTCTTTGCAGAGCTTCCTGAGAGCTGGGCCGATATGCAGGAGCCACTGCTTGAGGGGATGTGCTTCACCCTCAAGTATCTGGGCATGACGCTGGTAGAAAAACCAAAAGGAGAAGACATGGCTGCTGCCGCCATCCGCAGGATCGTGGCCACGGTGAGACCCAGTCCTGGGGCCCTGGTGTGCTGGGGTCAGAGCCCAGCCCCTGCACTCTGGGGAGTGCCTGTGTCCTAGCCCTGAACTCCAGTGGGGGACTGTGCCTTTCCCAAGAGGAGGGTGGCGTGCAGGAGGCTACTGGTGTCTGCCTGTGTGCTGTGGGGAAGCTGCCTTCCTGCAGGACGGCCCCAGCCACCTGCTCCCACACCTGAACCCGGCTGGGACCAGAGCTGTGCCTGCCACAGCACAGAGAGGAGGGTGAAGTACTGGGGGAGGTGGGGTCTGTCCCTTCCTGTGTGTGTGGCAGTAGTGTGAACAGATTAGAAGAGTGTTCTGTGCAGAGCATGCCTGATTGCCAGACTCTGCTGTCCCATCCATACAGCAGGAGCCTTTGCAGCAAGTGAGTGATACTATACAGAGTCTGCAGGGCTCCTTCCAGCAAGGGGGTGAAGTAAAGACCCTTGCCAGGTTTGCAGAGATTGCTGGTGTTTTTCCACTGCCAGGCACGGGTCGGAGCTCGCAAGTTTCAGAAGGTGATTCTGACAGTGTCTCCGAGGGGCATCTCACTTCAGGATGCAGACACTAAGGAGATGGTGGAGAACATCTCCATCTACAGGTGGGCACGTCATGGGTGTGGGCTGGGAGTTCCCCAGCAGCCAGCTGAAGACTGATGGGAATTTGAGCAGCCAGGGAGGGCTGGCTATGACTACTTCTGTCAGCAGTACCTTCAAGCTTAGGTCTTTCCTTGGCTCCCTGAGGCCTGTGCCCTTTCTCTGCTGTGCTCCCAGCACTGCCTGAGGCTGAGTGTAGGCAGAGTCCTGGGTGGCCTTGAGTTCATCAGCCCATCCATCATCTCCCTGTGCCTTGCTTGTCTCTTCTGGCATTCAGCAGGATTTTGAGGCTCATGATTGGAAAGCCCCACAGTTAGGACAGGACTGCGTGTGTGTCTCCACTGCCATGAGACCACCTTTCTGGCTGCAGGATGCCAGAAACTGTAGCTTACTTGGGCGGGCTAAAGGCAGTTGCTGTGAGAGCTGATGTTGATTTCTCCTGCTGCCGCTTGTCCTTTGGCTGGGTTGGGTGTCTGTGGTTGCTGGGTGTGAGGGCAGTAAGTGTGCAGTCTCGTGGCTAGATAGGAAGCAGAGACAGGACATCTCTTTGCTGCAAAATGTAGGTCTCAGTGCCAGAACTGATGTGCCAGGTCAAACCATCTCTCTGCCTGGCCTCCAGCTGTGTCTTTGGAGGCAATCACCCACCCTTCTGTGCTCCTCTTGTCTCAATGCTTGAGTTCACACACTGGGTTGAGCTGGCCATCAGAAAACTACAGGGCACTCTGGGACAGCACAGGAGGGAGTGCCTGTGGATGCAGTGATTTCTTACCTGCTGCAGGTACCAGGCGGCCTCTGGCCCTTGCTGGGGGTTTGGACAGCCTGGTCAGCTCGGGCAGATGAAAGTCTCAGGTTGTCAGCAGTGCTTGCTGATGTGCTGGGAGTGCAGCAGAAGTCCCATGCCGGGGTCCCGGATTGTCCTGACAGCTCCTCTCTGCCCACAGGATCTCCTACTGCACAACAGACAAGCTGCAGAACAAAGTCTTTGCTTATGTTGCCCAGAGCCAGGAGAGCGGGGCACTGGAGTGCCATGCCTTCCTCTCACCCAAGAAGAAGATTGTAAGCACTTGCCTTCTGCTCTTGGCTCCTTGAGGTATGGGTGGGAGCAAGGACCTGCTTTCTTTCAGTGAGAGAAGGCTGTTACCTCTGCAAACCTCGGCTGGATTTGGAGACAGGGAGCAGGTGTGCTCATGTGCTGCAGAGGCAGGGAGTGAGCAAAGGGGGATTTCCTGTCCCAGCTCCTGAGGGATTCCTGTCCTGGCTCCTGAGGGTCTGCTCTTGGGGGTGGCTGGCCCCCAGGGGCAGACAGACACAGAACTGAGCTCTGGCCTTCCATCTGTGTGTTCTGCAGAGAAGGGCAGCAAGGGATGCTGGGGGGTCTCGGATTTCATGGCAGTGGGGTTATCCTGGACTGAGGGCCCAAGTGGAAGCAGGCATTCCCTCTCTTTCATGTACACAGGCCCAGGCTGTGACTCTGACTGTGGCCCAGGCCTTTCAGATGGCACTGGATCTCTGGGAAGCAACACATGCAGGTAGGAGGAATTTCTCAGATATGTCCCTCTGCATAGCCCTGGAATCAGTGTCTCTGGTGTTGGGACCCTGTCCTGGGCTGTGTGGAGGGGAGATGGCTTGCTCCCTGGCTGGTGAAACACACCAGGCAGGGAGAGTGTTGTCCTTGTGGTTGTGTTCTCTGCCACTCCCCCATCTCTGGCTGGGGTGGGAGGTGTACCTGCTCTCTATGCTGAAGTGCTGTGCATTGCTGAGCTGTAGCCCAGCGCAGGGCCTGGTGGTCCCTGCCCTGAGCGGTGACCCCTCACCCTTGTTTGCAGCCTCCTGCCAGCACAGCAGGGATTCCCTGTTCCTCATCCACAGTCCTGCCTGTACATTCCCAGCTGGGCTTTCTGCAGGTTGCAGGCACTAACTCTGCTGCTTTTGCCCTGTCCCAGGCTCTAGGCAGGATCAGCCCTTTCACCCTTCATGTGTCTTGGAGAGCAGTGAGCCCGGCAGACCCCATGAGCCAGCCCCCCCAGGGAACACTCTCTTCACACACCAGTTTGGGGTACAGTATGTGCAAGTCAGGCCCATGCCCAGGGCTGTCTGGAGTTAGGGCAGGGACAGAGTGACCCCTCTGCAGCTCCCTGCTCCTGCCCTCCTAGAACCCCGTTGATACCTGCACAGCCCGTATCGCACGTGGCAGCCTGATGTGAGGAGGTGCGCTGTGCTGTGTGGCTCACACAGCAGGTGCAGTGTCTTGGTGTCTGTTCCAGGAGCTCTGCTGTCAGGTCCAGCACTGCTGCAGCCTCAGCCCTGCTTTGCTGGCCCTGTCACACAGGCACCTGGGACCTGGGCTGCACACCTGGTTTCATGGCTGGGGTGAGAGCTGCCTCTGAAGGAGAGGACCCTTGGATCATCATCCTGCCAGCCTGGGCTAAGGCTCAGCCCAGCCCATCTGCACTGCACCTCCTGCATGGCCACAGCAATTGGAGCATTGTCATGCTGGTCTCACTGTGTCCCTGCCTGGGAGCTTCTGGATGCTCATGCTTCCAGTGCGAGTCCAGCCTGGCAGTGCTTGGGGTTGTACCTGCATGCAGCCTGCTCCTGGTAGTCTCTGCCTGCCCCTCCAGCTGCAGGGTGTGCCCACCCACCACTGTCCCTGGGCAGAGGTGCACTGTGTCAGCAGCTCTGTCAGCATGGGCCACGCTCACAGCTTGCGTTTGGGGCTTTGCTCCTGGAGGGGACATGGGATGAGCTATGGCCTGTCTGTCCTTGTGTGCCCAAGCCCAGAGGGTTCTGGCAGCCCAGCACTCCAGTCTTTCCCCCACTGCCTGTGGGAAACCTTTGTACTATGCCTGGGGAGTGACTGTCTTGTGAAGGGGCCAGATGGGTTCTGAGCAGCCCAGCCTCGCTCCTGGAAGAGACCTGCCCATGCAATGAGATGTCATGGTGGGTTTTTGTTTGTTTGCTTGCCAGGAGGAGGAGGAAGAAGATGAAAATGTCAGTGAAACCTTATCTGGGTAGGTGGTGAGCTGCTGCTTGTATTCAGGGATCTCTCCGATGAACCCTGTCTTGTTTCCTTCTCTGTGCCCCATGCAAGGGGTGCTGCTGGGGCCATGGGCATGGTGAGATCATGGAGGAGAGCTGCATGGAACCGAGGGGGAAGCTTCCTGGTCTTTCTCTGCTTCTATCAGCTGAGAGCTCAAGTGAACAGAGGGTTGAGTGGTGGAGGGACAGACCATGCAGTCTAGCTTTTGCAGCAGAGATGTGGGGGACAGATGCTGACCCCCAGGATGCACACAGAGACGTTTCTTACTCTGTTTCTGCCAGTCTTTGCTGAGGCCAGCCTGTCCAGACATGCCTCTCAAATGGGACTCAGTTGTCCCTCTTTTCCCACTGATTTCCCTGGGGGTTGGACCAGGATGGAGGCCCAGTCCTGCTGACTTCTGTGTGGACTGGGGCTGTGGGCTGAGCTTGATGGTGTGTGTCCTGTGCTGGGGAGGAGCTGATGAACAGTCCAGCACCAGCCTGCAGGTCTGCAGAAGTGCTGGTGGTGGGCCTGTGAGGCCCATTCCATCATGGCTGTTCTCCATGTACACAGCATCACGCACCTAGCTGGAGTCTGGCAGGTCTGAGCTTGGGCTGAGCCGCTGTCACCCAGGAACCAGTGTGTGCACAGACTGGAGCTGTATGTGTAGCCCAGTAAAGCACCACCCCTTTGGACATGGGGCTCCTGATGGGAAGGAGATACGGCTTTGCCATCTCGGGACAGGCTGGCCTGGAGAGGGAGTTTGGTAGCAAAGGGGCTTAGGGCCTTCTGCACTCCCAGTACCTGCTGCTGCTGCGCCATTCCTGCTGTCAGGGTCATGAGCATGCTGTATCTCTCAGGAGGCCATGCTTGGGGTGTGATGGATGCTGTGTTTTCTTCCAAAGCAGCATGGAGGAGCTGGGGAGGGGAGCCCACAGCCCAGCAGGTAAGATGCTTCAGTGCTGCATTGGCTCATCCCCCAACATGTGCTCTGTAAGGCAAGGGGGGGGCTGATGCTCACCTGGGAACATCTGCTTCCCCTCGCAGGCTGTGCTGGGCTCCCAGCCTATGCCTTATGGTCTATGTCTTCCTTTCTCTCACTTTTCAGAATTAACACCTCTTGTGCCCTCATCGAGCTCTCCTACAGCACAGCTACTGTGCTACCGCCTGGGGCCGCCCCCGGACAGCTGGAGGGTGCTGGGAGGGGTTGGAGACTCCCCTAGCACTGGCCCCAAGACTCTCCTGGGCTAAGCCAAATCTCTGCAACAATGGACCAGCCACTCAGGATTCACCCTGTGCCTGCACTTGGCCCAGCCAGTGCCTGCCACTGCCCTGTCACTGCCCTGCCAGCACGGGGGCTGCTGGCACTGCTGCCATGGAGTGCACAGGCTACAACACCTGCTCCTTGTCCTGTGCCGCCTGCATGAACCGCCTCAAGCTGCAGCTGCTCCCAGCTTGGGCTGGGGGACCCATGCTCCTTGCTCTGCTCACTCCCAGGCTACGCAGGACCACCCTGCGTGCTCTGAGCCTGCCTGATGCAGGCAGTGTACACCCTCAGGGAGCAACAGTTCTTGGCCTGGAGCAGTGCGTGATGAAGGCCTTGCCCCTGCAGTTCAGCCCCCCACCCTCTTGCGAGTGAAATGACCTGGTTTTTAAAGGAAAGCTCTGCCTTTATAGAGAAATAAACTGAGTTTTTTACTGGTGTTGTTCGGGTTTGAGTGCTGGATGGGCACCATGCATAAGCATGCAGGGTACTCTGTCTGCTGCACTGCCTGTGGTGAGGGTTGCTGTACCCCAAGCTCATGGAGCCTCCCACATTTTCCTTTTCTGTGAGCCCTGAGGGAGCAGTTCCTCCTGTGCTGAGGGCTGCCAGGGCCCAGGGTGCCCTTGTGACTTGGGAGGAGCAGGTTCAGGCTGTGCTGTACTGGTGTCTTGAACACCTGTGAATGTCACCTGCACTGACAGGAGCTGATGCTGACCATGCTCATGCCAGGGCAGACACAAGCCCTTGTGTGCCAGCTGCTCTGAAGCGTCTCTGCCCTGCTGCACCCCAGCTGTGCTCTACAGAGGCAAACCATGCATTTGGTTTCCTTCCCCAGACGGAGCAGAGGAGACTGCAGCATGTCTGGTTTCTTTGGCAAGTAACAGCTTGCAGCTGTGTTCTGGCTGAGGCCCTCACTGCTGGGTTCCTGTCACATCTCCACACAGCTGCCCTTCTCAGGCTAGTGGCACTGACAGCCCAGCTGAGCTGGGTTACAGCCCAATCTCTGGCTGCAGCTGGGGTGGCAGGGCCAGTCTCCCAGCGAGTGCCATAGGCACTGGGGAGGCCTGGGGTGCCATGGATCAGTCAGGAGCTGTGCGTGGTTTTTTTCACTTGTGGTTTTGCATATTGAATGTGGTTTCATGCCTTTTCTCCCTCAGCTGGGAGTACAGAACAACATGGAACTTGTTAGGGTGAGCAGGTCATTGTCAGGCCCTCAGCTTCCAGCATTCATCTCTGCACTTCCTTGCCCTCCTGCACCGCCATCATCTGAGAAGAAGTGGTGGCTTGGGGTTTGTTTTGGTTTGGTTTGGTGGGTGTTTTGTTTTGTTTTTTTCAGAGGGAAAGGGGTTTTTTTCCTCAACAATACACCCTGATTTTAAATTTAATGTCACACTTGTGTTCCTTTTTTTATTTCATCAAAACCTCTGCATTTTGACTTTTTTTTCGTGCCTTCCCTACTTCCTCACCTCTGCTACACAGTCTGATCCTTTGATTCTTTGTATGTGCCTCTGGCCTGGCTAAAAATCTCATGATAGCATGCATATCTGCTATGACATTCCAAGATGGAACTTCTAAACATTTTCCAGGGCACTGGAACATCCTTAAAACTCTTGTATTTCCCTGACAGCCCTAGTTTTTCTAATGTACCTCCTTAAAAAAAGCTAGCAGGCAAAACAAGGTGTTTGCGTCTCTGGAGCTGTGGCCATGCTCCCTGCAGCCCAGGTTACAGCCCAGCAGCAGTTGCATCCCACCACCATGGTGCTTTTGCTCCTCAGGTACCCCTCTCCTCACCTGAGCAGGGAGCAGCACAGGCTCCTCCAGCCAGCAGCCTGTCAGGGTCAGACCTTGTCCCCCTTCTTGGCCCTGCTGCTGGGATGTCTCTGCTCTCTGCAGAGAAGCAGCCATGACGTCACCCTCAGTGGGACAGCCTGGTCCAGCTGCATCACATGGCCCAGCTCACAGCAGCAGCTCTCCCTCAAGGGCCAGAGGGGTGCCAGGTTACCATGGAGGACCTCCAGCTCTTGCACAGCATGCAGGAACAGATCTTCTACGGGTCAGGAGACATACATTCAAGAACTCAGACATGTATGCATGCATGGACACACACAGAGACCTGCAGCTCTGACGCTGCCTTTGAGCCAGGATGCTTTTATTGAAAAGACCCTGCCACAGGAGTTGCTTATCCTGTCCCTTCCCCACCTAGTCCTGCAGCAGGAGCTGAGCAGCACCTGGAAGGAAAAGTCCTGAAAGTGCTTTCACTGGGAGATTTATTCCTGGAAGACGCTGGATCCTGTGATGCTTGAGTCCAGGGCTGCAGAGCCTGTCTGTGGCACGCTGCAGAGCAGAGCATGGAGGGAGAGCAGCAGCCAGGGCAGCAGGGAGCGTCCTTGTTTCACCCCATTCCCTCCAACTGAGACCTTACAGGCCTCACCACATTGTTTCCTCCAGGCAGCACAGGCACTGTGCTGCTCAAAAAGTGCTTGGCAGCTCCCCTCAAACAGCCTGAATGTGCCAGCACTGAGCCCTGCTGGGGACACAGCACAGCCACAACCGTGCCCTGACACTGCCCCCTCCCCCAGCCCTGTGGGGCTCCCACCAGCACTCCCTGCCCCAGCTGCAGGCTCTGTGGGCTGGCCAGGCACTGTGACAGCACTAGCTCCTCATCGTCCCTTGTATCTTTGTCCTCTGCAGTAGACAGAGAATTTGAAGCCCGTGCACGGCCATGACAGGGTGCAGTGAAGCCCTGTTCTCCAGCACCAGTCCACTCATCCCCTGTGCTGGCTGGGCCCAGCCTTACAGACAAACCCTCCTACCACCCGGCCACAGCTCTCCTGGCAGTGCTTGGGCAATGCCTGCACTGCCCTGTTCCCTCAGCCCCAGGGCCCTGAGGGGAGCAGCTCCTGCTCTCTGCAAGCAACCCCCAGGGCCAAACAGGCAGCTGAGAGCAAGGTCTGCCCCCTGATGCTGGGCAGGCGTCCAATGCCACACCTGCTCCCAGGGCTTTGGCCAAGCCAGTGCACAGGGACATGGCCTCCCCTTAGGCCAGTGCATGAGCCCGTCAGCTCCCCTTGGCTCCCTCCCACCCTAGCCAGTGGTGTGGCTCCCCACCTGTCCTCAACTTCATGCTTCCCACCGGGAGGGGAGGAGGGCCAGGCATGTGGGATGGGCAGGGCCATGCTCTGCATGCATGGCTTGGGAGCTGGCTCCATGCACATCCCCAGACAGGTGCCCTCAGGAAAGCGGGAGTTCTGATACGTGGATCGTTGCATGCTGAGTTCCAGGCTGGGTGCCTGGTGCTGCCTCTTCTTCCAAGGCCTGCTTTGGCTCTGGCAGGACACCCAAGATCCCAGACGGCAGAGCTGGTGCTGCACTTACACCTCGATGATATTGACTGAAGGAGATTTCTTCTATGAGAGAAAAATCTGCTTTAAGACCCTGCTTTGCTGCACCCCTTGGATCAGACCCGATGTCAGAGCCCCTCAGCCTGCAGCAGGCATCAAGACCAGCAGACCTCAGCAGAGCAGGGTCAGTTTGGAGTAGGGATCCAAGAGGAGGGATCTCTTTGGCAAGGAGTAATCAGCAAGCTGAAAAATCTGGAGGAGGGGAACTGGGGCCTTGAAGTCCAAACAGAAAGTTTCTGCTCCTGACATCTGCTGGAAACCAAGATGTGGAATCAGTGGGGCAGTCAGGCAAGACAGTGAGGGGAGTTCCCACCCTTGACAGAGGCAGCAGATGAGACACAAGCAAAATGGGACCCTAACATATGGTCCCATTAGAGCATCAGGGCTATAAATCACTGTCTTTGGCAGGTAACAAAGGGAGAAGTATCAGGTGCTGAGGAACAGCCAAATGAAGGTACTGCTCCCTCCCCATCCACAGCCTGGCATAGCACTTCCATCACGGTGAGGAAGGGGCTCTGGAATGACTCATGTGGTGATGATACAGAGCCAGCTGCAGTGAAGGCAGAAAGTGAGCAGTGACAGACCAGTGCAGGAACCACGAGAACAGCTGCCTAGAACGTCCACTCCTGCCTGAACAGGAGTCAGAGCCGTCCATCAGTGCAGAAGAGGTGCAGCCTTGGAGGGGGATGATGTAGGGTCTGTTACAGTCAGAGGTCAGGTACCACCCTGCAATGCAAGAGCTATCCCAGCTGTTATATCTTGTCGTCTCTTCCAATGTTTCTCCTGCAATCACCCATGGGGCACACACACCGCCCCAGAGACCAGGGCTCACTGCACCGTAAAAGCCCTCAGTCTTTGGGGTGAGAGCACAAGCTGGGGTGTTTCCATTTCTAGAGAGAGCCAGAATTTGTCCAGGCTGCAAGCCCCAGCAGACGCCACAATGCATCCCTCCTGCCAGCCCTCTCTACTCACCTTGCTCCGCAGCAGCCCTCCGCTTGGTCGCTCTGGCGTGCTATGCTCTGAGGACGGCTTTGTCTTCTCCTTGTTGTTGTTGGAGTCATTATCCTTGATGATATCATATTGTCTGCAGAACAGGGCGATCACCGCTGCCCAAAGACAGACTGGATGAAGGACTCCCTCACAGTGGCTGCCTCTGTCTCCCCTCCCCACACCATCCCAGCTGCAGAGCAGTTGTGCCCAGGGCTCCTTGGGGTGCTGCAAACCCACACCCCTGCCTGCATCAGCCTGCACCACCCCAGGTACCTCTGCATGCGTGGCCAGGCCAGTTTCCTTGGGCAGACAGACATGGATGTGGCTAAGGCCATTGGGCCACATGTGAGGTGCTCAGCACTCACCAAAGGCAAATGCTGAGGCCCTCAAAGGGGGACAGTGAGGTCAGTGGGTAGCTGCGTGAGTTTTGAGTGCCTCCAGCAAGGCATTAAAGTTACTGAGCTTGTGCTTGTGACCCTCACAAAAGCCAGCCTTTGTCTTTGTCTGTGCAAACTGGCTGTGGGGTCAGTCACTCTGTCATGCTTTCTCAGCATACATCTCATGCAGCATGTCCCACACCTGGGAACCCCGGACACAGGAGTCTGGAGCGATGCCCCCAAGGGTGACCATGCTGGACTCAATCAACCCCCAGTGTGTGTGTGATAACACACAGGCACACACAGAATGGGCCTGACTCCTCCCAGCTGGCATCCTGACACATCAACCTGTGCCAGGTGTAAACTACCAGCAGTCATCTTGTATTTTCTTCCAGTGCACTAGGAAAGTGTCAAGGCCAGGGCAAGGAGAAATTTCCGCAAGATGCCACTACAAAATCCATATTTACTGGGAAGTGAGCAGGGGATCAATGACTTCCCACTCACAGCGGCTGCATGTGACCAGTCAAGAACTGACTTACCTCCTACGCTCCCATGCTCCCAGGGCAGCCTGCTGCCTGCTGGAGCACTGGCTTTAATTGTGCTGTACAGGAGCAAATCATCCACTTTACAGCTTTAGCAGACTGAGGCACAGCCTCTACCAGCTAACGCAGCAGTGTTACCAGTCACGACATCTAAGGCCCAAACAACACAATCATCACTGTCAGTTGGGATGCTCCCACCCTGTAATTCCAGGTCCCATTATGTCTCCTGCTCTTCCACATACTCCAGGCCATTACTGCTGAGCAGTGGCTGTGGTTGCTCCTTTTACCCCACTGGCTGCAGCTCCTACAGAGACTCAATGGACTTCCTAGAAAGGGTGCCAGATCCTCACCAATGTGCCTCTGCACTCTCTTGAGCCACATCCTCTTTGTGAACCATGGATTGTACCCTTGCCTCAGCCCGCCAGAACACTGCTTGTGCCACTCACCTGCCCACATGAGCAGCACAGCCACAATGATAATAATCTCGCCTGTCTGCAGCTGCCGGTCTTTGTCCAGCCCTTCCATGGTGATGTCACCTGCAGAGAAGAGACCCCAAGCAGGGTTGGTAGCAGATACCCTCCCACTGCAGCACCACTGGAGGATTTGACAAACTCCAAAGGAGGGAAGCCTACCTCCCCCAAACAAGGAAGGATGTGGATGACATCCTGTCTGGGCAGAGGACATGTATCCTGTGGCTTTCCTGTGTCAGATAAACCATCCTTGCTACAATGGTAGTCAGAGATTCCAACAGCTTGTTTGGGTTCATGTAGGGACTGCACAATGCATGCCAGTAATCACTAAGGTCTCTCTCTACACAGCGACCAGGGCAGGTCAGGTCAGTTTAACACAGAAGTTCTGAGGAAAGTCAGCCATCTGCTTGCCCTGCCATACTCAAGACCCCTCTCATGGTTAGTGCTGGAGACAGACTCCTGTGCCCTCTATGTGCACCATCTCTCTCGGATTCCTGGATTCTCTCTCATGGACCAGCATGTAGGCAATCCCAAGGCAACACAGATACGAGTAGTAAAGGAGACCATGGCGCTCTGTCATTTGTCCTTTGGTAGCCTGCAGACTGGGACATCTGAGAATCTGTTCAGTACTGGCTTCCTATGGGCAGCAGCTGGGCAGGCCCCAGCAGCTGTCCTGGCCAGTCTGCCTAGCTGAATAGGTGCCAAGACCTGGGATACGAGGGCTGCAAACCACGGCTTGGGGACATTATTGTGGACACATAGTAGACACAACAGCAGCCTGTACAACCCTGTGTGTCCCCAGCAGCCTGCTGCTCAGTGCAGCACCTTCCTCACTGGTTGCTGAATCTCTGCCCATCCGCTGTACAGGCCTCCAGGTGTGGCCCCACCAGCAGCACCTGGGCGAGCTGGAAGGAGGTGCCTCACCTTGGTTGGAGCTGTTGGAAGGCAGGCGGTCGGTCTCCTTCAGGGTGCGGAAGTGGACACGCTTGCTAGCCTGGCTCTCCCCATACAAGCCAATGCTCTGCACCTGGATGATATAGTCAGCATCCTCTGCCAGGTCCCACAGCACACAGGCACGGTTGGTGGTGTTCACCTCCCGGATGAAGCGCTGCATCTGCCCGTCCTGCCTCTGCCAGAGGGAAGAGCTGTCACCCCCAGGAGGCTGCTTCCAGCTGCACCAGGCACACACCTCCAGCTGCAGGGCTACGCCCTCACTCCTCCCTTCCCAGACAACCATCCACCCCAGGGTGGGCCAGACTGGCCAGCACTGCCTATTCAGCACGCCTGCATGGCCTGAGAACCAGGCACCCCCCTGGAGAAGCCACCATCACCCAGGGCTGCATAGGCAGAGCAAGGCAAGCAAAGAAGAGTTATGTCATGGCTGAAGCACCATCCTTACCTAGAGAAATCCCAGGGAAGCCATTGGAGGGACTACCCCCAATGCAGCCCACAGTCTTCTGCCTCCCACCAGGATGGATGGCTCAGATGGGGCACCCTGGCAAGGGCTGCTCAGCAGCAGAGATGCCCTCGGGCAGATGCCAGAGGAGCCTCGGACTGCAGCAAAAGGACTGACATATGAGCATGCTGGTAATCAGTGTCCCCAGTCCCCTGGGGACAGATCCTAGATACCTGCTGTAGAATGGCATAGCCGATGACCACGTCTCCTTCTGGTACGTCCCAGGAGACTGTGGCAGAGTTTGCCTTCAGTTGCGTCACAGTCACGTTGACAGGGGACGGTGGCCTGTCTGGGTGAGCCAGGCATGGACCACGGCGAGGCACAGGAAAGAGGCAAAAGAAGATGTCTCAGAACAGGCACTCAGCCCCGCACATCACCATGGGGCCTCTCCAACACCTGCCAATGCCAGCATGTTGGCTAGGGCTACAGGGAGTGCCTTCCTTGGTGAACCCATCCCCAGGAGATGAGTGGCACAGCAGATGGACAAGTCTGAGCCCTGCCAGCAGCAACACATGCATAGCATGATGCTTCCTGGGCTGGCAGGCAGCTGCCCACTGTGTGCATGAGGAGTGTGCAGGTGCAGAGCTCCAGGGTTGCCCCGTGGATGGGCATGCCACAAATGCCTGGCACACCACCCAGAACCGCGTAGGAAGCAGCCCAGATACAGCAATGATATATTTTGATTGTGACAGAAAAATGGAGCACCTTGGAATAAACACACTCTGTGACTCAATCTGGCCATCTCCTCTGCCTGGCATTACTCCTTGCTCCAGGGCATGGGGAAAGGCCAATGCCGAAGGCAGAGCTGGTTGTCCCAGTGATGCCTAGAAAATAGAACAGATCTTCCCAACAACATTAAGAGCGAATATATAATCAAACCTTTACTTGAAAGCTTTCAGGTGCACAATATGGTGAAAATCGTATGTGGTATAGTAATGCTACAATTTTTATAAGGTTAGTCGATTAGTATAGTTATCATATACTGTCCAATTAAAAGGTTAGTTAGGTAATAATTCCTGGGGTCCTGCCCCACTGGAAGCAGTCCAGAAGTTTCTCTTGCCCCACTTTTGTTATGCCTGGTCCAGATTCTGGTTGGAAAACAGAACGTCCTTGTAGCTGGTTCTCTTCTTGGAATAAGACTAAACAATATTCTTAGGAATGTGTTTATAAGGTTAGCTTATTGTTCCTAAATGTAGGGAAGATAGGAAAAGTACTAGAAGCTACAACCATGCATTAACAATCTACAAAGCCAAAAATATAAGAAAAATATAAAAAGCTAAAAATCTTAGGCATCACCAGTGCAGTGCCATCTGCTGCAAAGCTGGCAGCAATGCTTGGCCATTGCTGTTCTATGGAAAGTGGACCTGACTGACTCATGGTCTGCACCATTGCCACTTTGAGATTTCACAGCACTAAGAGCACAACAGGATCCCACACAGTTCTGCACACAAAGCCAAATTTTGTCTGGAAGTTAGACACAGGAGCACATGAAAGACACTGAGGCTGCTGTTTGTGTGTTCTCACTCCCCGCATATAAGTCAGTGCCCTTCTAACAAGCTGCCTGTGTAGCAGCTAGGGCTACAGGGTGAGTGCTGTGATTTATATAGAAAAAGAGTTCCAGGGGGCACCTGAGAACAAGAGAAAGGACAACCATGACACCAACAACAACCCCAGTTAGAGTGACAAGGAAAGGTGATTTTTGCAGGCCAGCTGTTTAAGTGCATTCATTCACATTTGAATATATCCAGCTTCAGATCAGACCAGAGGAAGGCTGTGGTTCCCACTCTGAGAAATTCAGGGTTGTGGTCTGCCAAGGGCAATTAAAACAGAGAGGAGAACCCAGAAAACATGTTCTAAGAGAGACCCTGGGATTGAATGTGTCTCCAGAAGTTTGACACACCACCAGGAGAGAGGGTCACCAGAGACACAGACACCACGGGGTTATGTTTTTCTCCTTCAGAAAAGGAGCCTGGAAAACTGGAAAGGATTCAAAGATACACTCAAACATCCTTTATCCCACAAAGAGTGTGTCTCTGTAGAGTTTTGCCCATGAGGATCTGGTTCATCACTAACCTATAAGAGGGAGGGAGTCTCTAAGCCTTGTCTGCATGCACACCCTGCTCGCCTACAAGCCAAAAGCAAAACAGGCTGAACAAAGCTGCAGACCCAGCCCTGTCCATTGCCCGGGGTGTATGTACTCTGTCGGCACAGGAGCTGAGCTTCCTGCAGATGAAATTATAGAATCATTGTAGTTGGAAAAGACCTTTAAGATCATCAACTCCAACCTTTGACTTAATAACCCCATGCCCACTAAAATATATTGCAAAGTGTCACGTCCAGTCATTTCTTGAACACTTCCATGGGTGGTGAATTCACTGTCCTGGGCAGCCTGTCCAATGCTTAACCACTCTTTCAGTGAAGAAGTTGTTCCTAATACCCAACCTGAACCTCCACTGGCGCAACTTGAGGCCATTTCCCCTTGCCCTGTCACCTGTTCCCCGGAAGCAGAGCCTGACCCTCACCTGGCTCCACCATCCTGTCAAGGAGTTGTAGAGAGTGAGAAGGTCCACCCTGAGCCTCCTTTCATCCAGTCTGAGTTCCCCCAGCTCCCTCAGCCACCCATCAGACTTGTGCTTCAGTCCCTTCCCCAGCTCTGTTCCCTTCCCTGGACACGCTCCAGCCCCACAATGTCTTTCTTGTTGTGAGCGGCCCAAAGCTGACACCAGGATTCGAGGTGCCTCAGCAGTGTCCAGCACAGGGGAAAAATCATTGCCCTGGTCCTGCTGCCACACTATTGCTGACACAAGCCAGGATGCTCTTAGCTTTCTTGGCCAGATCATGTTTAACTGCAGTCAACCAGCACTCCCAGGTCCTTTTCCACTGGGCCATTTTCCAGCCTGGTCTGGTTTTCCACCCCAGCCATGGCTGGTGTTAGGTCAGCTGCTCAGCTAACACTGAGCTCAGGCAGCACCCTGTCAGCCAGCAAACAACTGCTCCCTTGCACTGTCCCAGACACAGGCATTTCAAAGTGTGGGTGTATGGGGGGGCTGCATGTTTCTGCTTGTCTTCAAGCATAAGAACAGTTGTCCTAGGTTACCACTAGTTAGGTAGCTAGCTAGGTTTGTGCTGGCAAGCATAATGGGACCAGAACAGCCCAAGAATCCAGTGGTGGAGATTGGTCCACAAACTGATTTGGTCTGCACCAGCCAGTATGTGCCCAAACCACTGTGGGCATGGCTTGGGAGCTAGGACAAGCCAGAAGACCATTCCTCACAGGTAGCACTGATGTGCCTCCCTCTTTGGAACTCATGAGTTCAATACCATGGATATGACCAGACCCTGCCAGCTGGCCTTGGGACAAGAAAAGGACATGGTGCTTCACAGGATACATCTACAGTAATGAATTAGGTGTTTTTTCTACATCTAACAGAATTTAAAAAGTCCTGAATATGTGCAACTGGGGGAAGTTTGACTACCAATCTTTAAGTGTACATGAGGAAATTAAAGACAGGGTCTGGCATCTCTGCGACACAGAAGTTTGTGGATGGAGTTTGTAGCAGCTGTTCAGCTCTGCTCAAGAATTTTCTAGGCTTCTGTGAGGCACCAAGCCTGTGCTAGCTGAGGTTTTCAGGCTGGGAATGCTGAGACACTGCCCTGGGACTGAGTCACTTGATGATTTGAGAACAAAGGCACTGCACCGATTCACAAGCCATGCTGCTGAGTCCACACAGGTCTGACAAATGTTCCAGCTGTATTTAGCCAGAGCTTGCACAGGCCCTGTGCAGGGACTGTCACTCACCAGCAGCAGAAGGGTGAGAGGACATGGGGGCACAGCGGAGCCACAATGTATGTGGCTTGTCAATGCACCACACCTCATGCATCCTAAGCACACTCGGTGCACACTCCAGGCCAGCAGCCCTGAGCCTGTGTGACAGGAGACCTGGTGTCCAGGCTACAATTCTGCATTAGAAGAACCAGTGTTCCTTGATCAGTTTGATGCTGAATGAACTGCAGAAAATACATTTCTGAGCACATGGGATTTGCGCACCCATCAGGAAGAGACAAGACAAGAAGACTCTGAAGTCAAAACTTGAGAAGTTCACCCTTGATACACAGAACAATGTTTAATCCAAATCACCTCTGCTCTGGAGACAGGCTGGGAGAGCTGAGGTTGTTCACTCTGGAGAGAATGCTCTGGTAAGATACTGGAGCCCTTTCCAGCGTCTAAAGGGGCTCCGAGAGAGCTGGAGAGGGACTTTGGACAAAGTGACAGGACAAGGAGGGGATGACTTTCACTGACAGAGGCCAGGGTTAGCTGGGATATTGGAAAGAAATTGTTCCCTGTGAGGGTGGTGAGGCCCTGGCACAGGGTGCCCAGAGAAGCTGTGACTGCCCCATCCCTGGAAGTGCTCAAGGTCAGGTTGGACGGGCTTGGAGCAACCCAGTCTAGAGGAAGGTGTCACTGCCCATACCAGGGGGGTGGAGTAAGATGGGCTTTAAGGTCCCTTCCAAACCACACCATTCCAGGATTCTATGAAATTCAAGATGAGACCTCAAAGTTGTTACAAGACCTTCAAAGGACAAAGCTTTGTGTATAATCCCCACATTGCATCTAATACTGTCCAACCTGCTCTGCAGCTGAGATCAGAGCAGCTTCATGCCAGAGCTGTTGCCATAAAGGTCTGTGAATGCAAGAGCTTCAAAAAGCGTGCTCTCTGAAGCCAACACATTCTGGCTATAAAGTCAAGATGCTGCTGGGCTCTCTGGGAGAAGTGTGCCACTGTTTAGCTCAATGCATTAACTGCTAATGATTCTACATCACTTATAAATGACCCAGCTTCACTTTTTATTAAAGCCATATTACAAAAGGGGCACCCCCACAGAAAGCACAGTCACTTACTTAAGGCCTGGCACAGATTTTGTCCTGTCTGTACAGCAGTGTGCTCCTTTTGGGCCTGATTAAGGGGTGGGAAGAGCTGGGCTGTGTACAGGAGCCAGCAGCACTGCAGCCTGTGGCTGGACACTGGGAGGGATGGCCAGAGGGCAGTGGGAGGGATGGCCAGTGAGCAGTAGGAGTGATAGGCGGTGGCCAGTGGGAGAGACGGCTGGTGGGCAGCTGGACATGGGACCAGATATGCCATGCATCCCGGCTCCATGGGTCAGCAAAGGGGCCAGACGGATACCCGTCATGAGGGATGCTGGCAGATGTGGTGCTGCAGAGCGATGGGGCACGGCTCCACCGGTGCCCTCCCCACCCTGCTGTGATGTGGAGAGTGGACCACCCCTGCCCCCCGGCCCATGCCCTTCGGGCTGCTGCTCAAGGGCACCCAGATGTTTGCCCAACTTACTGCTGCAGCAGGGAGTAAGCATCAGACTGCACATCTAAAAATAAGTGGCCCCTTTTTAACACCCCTGACTGCATCTCTTCCTGAATCCGTCAATACGTGTTTTGCAACACGGCAGAATGTAGCAGAACACGTCTGGTACTCGCAATTCGACTTAATATCTCAGTAATCTGTCGAGGGGCAAACGGACAGCAGGAAGCCGCTGCTGACAGCGGGCTATCCCGGCGAGTCAAAGGACACAAAGACAGGGTGCCTCGGGTGCACCGAGCTCGATGTTTCAGCGAACACCGGCAGGCAGGGACAGGATCCCCGTCACCCGGCCGGCCCCAGCCCGCCGCAGCCCCGAGTGTCCCTGCCCGGGGCAGGAGCTCCCTCGGGGCAGGACGGGGTGCGGGGGCCGCGCTCCGCAAAGCACCCACTCCCACCCGCGCCCCGCCCGCGGCGGGAGCCCTTGGGAGCCCCTGGGAAGGGCAGCGCGGCAGCAGCCGTTCCCCGGGGAGGAGACGCGACACGGTCGAAGGCACAGGGGACTCGGAGGCCGCGGCGCCCCGGGGGCGCCCGAGGAGTCCTCGGGGATCGCGGCAACGGCCACGCCGGGGATGCAGTGAGACCGGCGGGGGTGTCTGGCGAGGAGCGCAGCCCACGACAGGGGTGGGCGCCCGGCAGGGCCCCCCCGCCCGGCGGGCGCCCGCCCCGCGGTGATCCCGGT
>VZTF01005242.1:198931-240377 GCA_013397755.1 Cnemophilus loriae
CCCCCCCGCCTCAGCTGGGCAGGGAAGAGAAAATATAATGAAACACTCATGGATTGGGATAAGGACAGGGAGAGCTCACTCACCAGTTACTGTCATGGGCAAAACAGACTAAATTTTGGGAAATTAGTTTAATTTATTACCAATCAAGTCAAAGTAGGTTAATGAGAAATAAAACCAAATTGTAAAACCATCTTCTCAGCACCCCTGCTTTCTTCCCCAGCTTAGCTTCACTCCCCAGTTCTCTCCCTCCTCCCCCTCAGCAGTGCAGTGGGACAGGGAATGGGATCAATTCATCACAGCATGTCTCTGCCACTACTTCCTCCTCAGGGGAGGGTCCTCACACTCTTCCTCTGCTCTCACGTGGGCTCCTCCATGGGCTGCAGGTGGGTCTCTGCTCCCTGATGGACCTCTGGTGGCTGTGGGTGGGTCTCTGCTCCCATGTGGATCTTCAAGGGCTGTAGGTAGGTCCTGCTACCCCTGGACCCCACAGGCTGCAAAATAATTCCTGCTCCAGCACTTGGAGCACCTCCTCTCATTCCTTCTGCGTTGGCCTGGCGGGCTGCAGTGCTATTGGTCTAACATACCCTCACTCCTCTCTCTGGCTGATGCTGTGCACAATTTTTTCCCTTCTTAAATCCCAGAGGCACTGCCACCACTGCTGATGGCCTCTGCCTTGGCCAATGGCAGCTCTGTCTTGGGGTCAGCTGGCTTTGGCTCTGCTGGACATGGGGGAAGCCTCTAGAAGCTTCTCACAGAAGCCATCCCTGTAATCCCCCCACTACCAAAACTCTGCCATGCAAACCCAATACAACTCCCTTAAGAGGGAGTTTTGGGCAAAGCAGCTTATGGTGAAAGCCTAAATTAGCCTGGGTTGTTTAGCCTAGAAACTATGAAACTGAGGGGGATGTGCTGACAGCTTCTCTTTAGATGCCTGACAGCTGCCAAGCATATTCAGGGCTGCTGCAGAGACTGGAATGGCCTGTTCCATGTCTGGGGTAGAACTTCAGTCCATGTTGACTTGGCCAACATGAAGACCAGGGCTGATCGTCCTCTCAGTGTGAGACTGCGGAATGTTGATTTAGTTTCCAGCCACTCCTCCACCTCAAGGGCTGCCTTGCTGCTGTTCTCCTGACACCTTCTCCCTGGCATTGCTTCTGACAGTGCCAAAGCAATTTGCCAGCTGCATCACTGGCACTGGGATCTGCTCATTGTGTTTGCTTGTGCTGACTGTGTGACTGTTCCCATAATTTGGGAGCAGAGATGAAGTTCCTGGAGGAAGGGGAGAGTATGTGCTTGCCAGCCAGCCTGGCTCTGCCACACGTGTCTGCTCAGTGCAGTGCTGAGCCCACCTGCACCGCTGTGCAGTGCTCCACAAGGCCAGGGGCAGAGCCAAGGTGGAGTGGGAAGGAGGGGAAACCTGTGTGATGCCTGTATCTCCATGGCATAGGACAGGGAGCTGTCAAGGGACATGGGACAGTGAGACAAGGCACTGACTGGGCAGCCCGTGTGGTGGAGAGCCACACGTGTGCACCAGGCCTGGCAGTGCGTGGTGCCATGGAACCTCACTCTCCTGCTCAGGGACTGTTCTGTGCTAGTCCTTGCATCAAAGTGGCTGGTGATGAGAGGAGGCCAGGGACATCAGAGACCAGACTTTTTTTTGGTGGCATGGACCCAGCCACCCCATCTGGAAGAAGCTATGCAGATCAGCCTCAGACCTCTGAGCCAGCCACTTGTGTCAGGGATGTGACCTGTCCCTACAGCAGGCAGGTGCCGATGGAGCACCTGGAGCCAGTGCATGTAGGCTGGAAGTGTCCTCCCTGCTTTGCCTGTACTCTGCACAGCAGCAGTTCTGAGGCAGGGGCCAGGGCCAGGGTGGTTGGAGTCTGTCTTGAAAGATGGTATTTGATGTAGCATGGCAAGATGTTTTGAAGAGGAAAGAGTTCAGCAATAAGAAGTTATGAAGTAATCCTGTAGGCTTTCAGGATATCCCCACTTTGAACACCAATGCAAACCATCTTTGAAGGCCTGCAAGGGCAATATATAGATGTTATTGGGGCCTTTTCATTTTACAATACTGAATTGCATCTGCCATTTCATCTCCCAACTACTCAGTATTCTAATATGCTTTAGCACTTCTTTGTGGCTACCTTTTAATTTTTACTGCTCTATGTAATCCTCAAAGCTGACCTTAGTCCCTGCCCATTTACTTCCTGTATCATGACAGAAACATTTTGAACAGTCCAGTGTTGATGTGGATCCCTGCAGGATTCCCCCAGTGGCCTCACACCCCTGAAAATGCCAAATGTCTCCTCCAAATGCTTCCTCTAGCCCCCGACAACCATCCTGTTTAATGCATGCCAGTTTTGCTTTTTAAGGAGGTCCAGAGCCTTGTCAATTTTTTTTGGAATTTCCAATTGCAGCTGCAGCAAAATCTAATTGAAGATATTCAGCTCTCAGGTTCTCAGCACAGGAAGTACATGGAGCTGCTGGGGTGAGACCAGAGAAGACCACTAAGATGCTCTGAGGGTTGGAGCCCCTCTGCTCTGGATACAGGCTGGGAGAGCTGGTGGTGTTCAGTCTGGAGAAGGATCCAGGGAGACCTCAGAGCCCCTCCAGGGCCTAAAGGAAGCCTACAAGAATGATGGGGATGGACTATTTAGTAGGGCCTGGTGCAATAGGATAAGGAGTGATGGTTTAAACTGAAGGAGAGACAATTTAGATTAGATGTAAAGAAGAAGTTTTTCACAATGAGTGTGGCCAGACACACATACAGGCTGCCCAGAGAGGTGGTGAGTGTGCCATCCTTGGAAGCACTCAAGATCAGGTTGGATGGGGTTCTGAGCAACCCGATCTAGTAGAAGACAATCTTGCTCATGGCAGGGCCTTGGCCTAGTTGACATTTAAAGATCCCTTCCAAACCAAAGTATTCCATGATTCTATGTGTGGAAAAGTCTTCTTTTGAGGTTTACCTCTTTACCAAGTACTCAAGTCAGACGAAGTCTGTCTCCAACTCACATCCTTCCTTTGCATATGAGCCCTCCTCCTGCCTATAACCCTTATTGCTGCATGGGTTGGTCTCTGGTTCCCATAAGGTGAAGGAGCCGTCCACAAAAACGGCACCACAGGTACCACCTGTCCTGGCCCGGGGCAGCACCAACTGCCTGTGGCACTGCCTGGGCTGTGGCCCAGCAGGAGCAGGGTCAGCCAAGGGCACATGAGGGACCAGCCCACGCTGCAGTGGTGCAGAGGGCCAAGAGCCTCCTTGGCCATGAGGAAGAACTGGAAGAAAAGCTGACAGCACTGTGATTTTCCTAACCTTTAATTTGGCTCTGTGTCCCCAGGCAGCCACTGGGACCATGTCTCTGGTTATGGTCATTCTATGGTTCAGTGCAGGCTGTGTTTGAATAACTACCTGGCTTTTGTTACCTGCTTCCAAAGAAAGACAGAGGCTTGCTTCTGAAATGCAACTGCATTTTTTGAAAACAAAAGCCTCTGATTTAGAAGACCTTTGAGCGTAATTCAGATGGGTTTTTGGACCTGATACAGCATGCATAAAAGAGGACACTGCACTATTTAATGTCTCAGCAGAGCTGTCCAATATAGCCACCACCCCCTCCAATCTCACTCTCATTCCACTGTATTTTAATGATGAGATTGACCTACTTAATTTTGAAGGCAGCTGGCTCTCAGAGTCAAGCAACACTTCAAGAAATAATGTCATGCTTAGTGCTGGTTTCATTACCAGCATCAGAGTCACACAGCATCCCAGGATGACATTAACCCTCCACTTGCCATGAAGGTCACCGAGCAAGCACCTAGGACCAGACTACCCCAGAAGCTGCTCTCAAGCCATGGCTCTGCTCCCAAACACCTGCAGCAGCACAGGGAAACATTTGATTTATAGGTAATGTCACTCCAAGGAAAGCGAAGCGGTGGAAGAGCTTGCCTGGCACAGGTGTGGTGTCCTTACCAATAGAGATATGATAAACTAATGGGATGCACCCCAACCTGATACTGATAGAGCTAAGTGTACAACTGCAATGATTTCATTCTCACATGCCACACTAAGCACCAGACTGTTCCATGCAGGCAGGAATGACAAGCTGCAGTGGATGTCTCTGTGTGAAGTGCACTCCATGTCACAGTTTCCTTTCAACAGAACAGCTCCACTTTTTTGGACATTTTGGCATTATTAAAAGGTCTTAAACGTTTCTAAAGCTACTGCATTGCATAACTCGCAGGGGAGGATGGTAAGTGATCTGAAAATTACTGAATTATTAATGACTTCTAACAAATCTTGGAACAATGGGGAAATCCTTGAGGATTAAGAAAAAACAAAACAAAACAACTGAACAAATCCCAAACCAAAATATATTCTCTCTCCTCCTCCAAAAAAACCCTCCAAGACTCCAAAGCAAAACTCAAGCATGCCAGTACTTTAAAAAAGACAAGCTGTGTGATGAGTGTAAGTACAACTTAGTCTGAAATTTCCCAAACACACCAACAACTGACATTAAAGGGCATCATAAGTAAGACCCAACCAACATGGTTTCACAGAGAAAAGTTTTCTGTAAACATTATTCTTTAATTAATTACAAGTCCGTGTTGGTAAAAGTAGCTGTTGACATCATAAATTTCTCTAAGGCCTTGTTCTTGGCCCCGCATGTTATACAAGCACCGGTGGAATACATTAAATGCTTGATATTAAGTAATTGTAAATAAGGATTTGTCCTAGAGAATCCCAGAGTCTGCAGCTATTTGACATCTTGATAAAGAATGTTAATGAAATTATATAACAATTGCAAAGAAAATCTGCAGATTAAAAAAGCTGATGACAAATTAAAGCAATGAAAAACTGATTACGTAACCAAGCTTTCTGGAAAAGTTACTGTACAAAACATAGCTAAAGTCTCTGCTAGAGTAGTTCTTTGAAATACACCACAATGTTTCAGAATGCGTTCATCATGTGCCATCTGGCCTTAAACCCTATTGAGTTTCTAGAAACAAAAGAAATGAGTCCTCAGAGGCATTTGCAGAACAACTGAAAAATGTGCTTAAGAGGGTAAAAGTGAGTATCAACAGTATAGTGAGGGAGTTGAGGACAAAAAGAGGTAGATGAGAGCAGAGCAAGGTTATCATTGTATCTTACATAAACCAGACTGTTACAGAATACTGCAGCTGGTTCCTGGTTCATCTCTCTGGACTTCAAAAGTGAAAAATGCACCAATCAATATATAACATGTCAGCAAAGAACAATGCACAACAGAAAAAAAAAAAAGAGAAAAACCTGTTTTGACTGAGACTAGCAAGCCTCTTTAGCTCATACAGAAAATTATGTATGGAGTTAATTATGACTACGAATATGCAGGAAGAAATTTCTGATACCATAAAGCTATTTCAGTTTACCAGGACTCAGCAGTATGTGGGATACAGAGGCTGAAATGAAAACAAGTTCCAATGAGAAGACACAGCATTTTTAGTACAATGAATCACTGCAACAAGTATTGAGTGACTAGCTGGTCTCTTTTATCACTTCTGATTCCTTCAAAACTGGATCTCTTTCTAAATATGTACTTGCTCAAGTAGAATTGATAACAGCAACGACCAATTTGCTGGGACAGTGGACAGCATTCCTCCAGGGCCTGTTGCCCATGCTATGTAATATCTCCATCTAAGCTGCTTGGTGCAATTGATTTGCTGGAGGAGAGGGATGTCATCCAGAAGAATCCAGGGAATCCATGGATGGAGAGCAGCCTGGTGGACAAGGTCCTAGGGATAACAAAATTGGACACAACCTGGCCATGTGTACTGGCAGCCCAGAAACCACCAGTATCCGGGGCTGCATCTCCAGCAGTGTGGACAGCAGGTGAGGGAGATGATTCTGCCTCTGCTAAACTCCTTGCCCTCAGAGCAGTGAAGCACGGCTGCCTTAGCCTAGCTACAGCAGGATGCAGGTGCTCCAGGACAGATCTCTCTCCTCACAAGCAGCAGACTGGCAGCAGTGCCACCACCTCATACCAGCTTGAGCCAATCCAGCAATCTACTGTAATGCTGATGGGACAGGGATGGAATGTTGGAGAACGCTTTTTTCCACATGCCATGTTATGTGGAGGAGTGTGTTACTAAAGTAACTACAAAACCCAAGTGGTCACGAAGTATCCATGTCTAGAGAGCAGGTCTAGTTAGTAACTCATAAATGTCAGGGAACAGGACTCTAGACTGAAACCCACTATGAAAAACCTTCTTTAATTCCTGGGTTTATTGTACTGATTGGGAGTGGTAGCTCCAAGTACAGTGCTGTGGAGTTCTGAGGAGAAACCGGGAAGATAACTGAACAGCACCAGAGCATGCAGGACAACCCCGCAGGCACGCTGGGGTGTGTTGTGTGAGGAGGGTTGGTACCAAGAACACCACACACCAAACAGACAAGAAACCACATTCTCGCACTGGTGAGATTTTATTTTGTTGTGTTTTGATCCTGCCCATCTCACTGCAGACTTTACACATCCCGCACAGCCCACACGTCTGCTTTCAGCACAGCACTTGCAAACGCAGTAGCACCTGGTTCCAAAGGCAGTTCTTGAGACCAACTTGGCCCTACAGTACTCCCCCCTGCCAAGAACAATGTGATCATGCTGGTACTAACACACGTGTACAAACCTGGCTGTTCCCCAGACACTGCAATGGCTTCCCTGTGAATTTCAGCACCAGCCACTTTGTCAGACAGTGCAAATTTTGCAAATTTCTGGTACAGTGGGTCTTTGGGTAACAGAGATTCTGGAGAACCCATCCTTTGAAAAACAGGACTGCCTGTGCTGCTGCTTCCTGCTAGCTTTTAGGACATCTGCTGCATTTAGACACTGGAACAGGTTGCCCAGGGAGGCTGTGGCTGCCCCAACCCTGGCAGTTTTCAAAGCCAGGTTGGATAAAGCCTTGAGCAACCTGGTCTAGTGGGACGTGTCCCTGCTCATGGCAGCAGGGGGTGAGACTAAATGATCTTTAAGGTCCATTCCAATCCCTTAACAGTCTATGATTTATGGAGCACAGGAAGATATTGTTCCTTATGATCCAGAGACAATGCCAACACATGACTTAAAATAATGACCCCTCTTCTTTTAACCTTTTCTACACAGGGAAGCCACTGCTAATATACCTCATTTGCACAGAGACATGATACTGAAAAGAAACAGGTTACATAAGACAACAAAGGTGGTATCTGCTGAGCAGGGAAAAAGGACACTGTGGGAACACTGGCACGACAAAGAACCACACACTGGCAAGGCAGCTTCGTGGAACCTGGTCCCAGCACTAGCAGGCTGCTCATGTAGGTATGCACTGTCTTGCAGTATGTTTCCCCGGTGAGTACGAAACAAGTGGGCTTCAGAGGGCACACAAAGGCCATCTCAGTACATTAGTTACTGGAGGCTCTGAAAGGCCAGTGAATCTCCGAAGGGCTTGAGAGCATTCAGTCCTTGCAGCACTGGAAGACTTTCTACATATCTTTAATGTCCAGCATTACAGGAGACAGATGCCAGGAGAACAGTGGGCTCCTGGCAAGGGTAATAATGCCTTCCCATCCCTTCCAAGTAGACGTGCTGCTGTCTGGTACTGAGCCTAAACACCGGTGCATGAAATAGAGCCTTGTGCAACAGACTACAGCAAACACTGAGAAGGTCTCTTTTGTGGCAGCCTTGCTGACAACAGACAGGAGAGTGACAGGGCAAGCCAGAGTCTTTGCATTCGGTACAGCACTGTTTTCATGTTTAGTTGGTGTGCATTGTGTGCAAGAAAGGATTTCCCCCTTGAAGAGACCTAAACATTGTGCTAGTCAGTCCCTTATGAGAAGAACTGTAAGAAAGAACCCTGATCTCACCCATCAGAGGAAGATGACAAAACAGACACTTGCTGTACTGGAAACCACTAAACAAGCAACTAGTATGATGAAACTGAGACTGCAACCAGAGCAGGAATCACACTGGGTACACCGTTAGTGCCACTGTTCAAAGGAACTACACCAGGAGAAGCAGCCTCTGCACCACAGCTTTAGTTTGTATTCCTCACAACTGATGAGATGCAGAAGTTTCAGTATCAAAGTCACCCGCAGAATTGAGTCACAGTCCCAAAGACCTTCAGTTGCTTATATTAGTGCTGTGGGTTATGAGCCTGACAGAAGTGGGGCTTGTAACTGAAAAGCTTTAGAATTACTCCTTCTCATCTTCTAGGGATTTACTTCGGCCTCGCTTGCGGCTGGTTTTTGGAACTTCAACTCTCTGTGCAACTTGGGGTGCCCCTTCCTCACTGCTTGCACTCTCGTTGTCCACTCGCTGTGGACAACCTCTCTTACTTCTCCTCGTTTTTTCAACTCCAACAGCAGGGAGCTTCTTGGCAGCCAGGGTGCCAGCTCTTTTCTTTTTGCCCCTGGTCAAAGGACGTTTCTTCCGTTGCTTCCTCTGCTCTTCCCTTTGGCGAATTTTCATTAGCTTCTCAAAGCTTTTGGTGGTCGTTGTATTCACATCAAACCAGTCCTGCAGGTTTAGAAGGCAACAGGTTGCTACTGATGGTGGTGGAAATACCAAATAAAGACTATCAGGGCTTACAATATAGCTGCCTTGTGGGACAAGGTTTCCCTGAAATGTGAGATCTGGAAAGGCAACTGCCTAACAACGCTCTGTTCTTTGATGTGTCTCCTCAGGTGTCACTCTGTCTCAGAGGATTCAGATTTGATTTGACATTTGCCTAGTTAAAAGCACAGGAAATGCTGCAGAGCTGAACAGAGCAGCAGCAGCTTGGGACAAGGCATGTGACATGACACAACACTTGCTCCTCAGACTAACACGTAAGACCAGCTAAATTTAAGGACCCTGTTCCCAACAGTGAGCAAGGAAAAAGTAAAACATGGCACACATCCATCATTTTCTTCTTAAGACACTCTCCCCACCTCCAGCAGCCTGGGGTTTAAGGTTCCACTCTGCCTGTCTTACCTCAGCATGCACAGAGTTGATGTGATACTTGACCCCACTCTCTGAAATGAACTCCTTCTCACACAGGAGACACTTGTATTTACCAGCCACAAAGTCTCCCTGGCATCAAAACAAACAAACAAACAAACAAACAAAAAAATCCATCAAGAGTTGCTGGACCAGGAGGCTGATAAACCTATATATTTCATCTGAATCTTGCTCAGATAGAACCCAGCAATAAAAACTAGAAACTCTCATCCATACCAGACAGCTTTACCTACAGGAGCACTGACATGAATGAGCAGTTGTGCCCATGAAGCATAGGACTGCCCTCTGAGATGCTATAAGGTCTCCAGCAGTGCATCTGGAAAAACTGCTCTTGTAGATGTGAATCTACAGGTAGAACTGCTGTGTCATTAAAAGGAATGCCATTGAGGTGCTTCCTCCTGGTCTCAAATATTGTTTGCAACGGCAACCTCCTTAGCACATAGGGGAGCACCTAAACTGGGGGTTGGAATGAGATGATCTTTAAGGTCCTCTCCAACTCAAACCAATCTGTGAATCCATGAACTTGTGAGGATCTCAGATTAGCAGATGGCAGGACAAGAGCTTGAACAAAGGGTTATCAGAGGGACAGGGACAGTGGGGCTATTAAGAGGAAGGCTACCAACCAAGGTACATGTGCCAAGGTGAGACTTGAGTCCTGAAACACTGCCATACACAGATTCACAACCCTGAAACAATAAAAAAAAAACCAAACATGTGAACAACATGCTAGCAAGGAATCACTTCTTCCTGGACAATAAAGCATTATTATGTCTGGAGGGCAATCTCAAAAACGCAAAAGAGAGGTAAAGGGAGGCAGATACCAATCCTCCAAAGCAAGAAAGCTTCTGGTAAAAAGAACATTAGAAGAGTTAAGTATTCATTGAGCTTAGTATTTATATTTCCAGTTTCTGAGTACACTTGGACATAATAAAGAGACTCCTGTGACAGTTACACTCATGCTCTATCAACAGCCTGACTAAAATGATAGTTTGCTTTCTGCCTGAAGTGCAACAGAGAAAAAATTCAAGCACAGCACACAGGGGCAGATACAAGACACTCCTCCCTCCTGCACCGCTCATGTCTCTAGTGGCACAGAGCAGGAGTACAGCATCCAACATCCCTGGTCTCAGTTAAAGAGCAGCTTTAGAGGCCTGTCCCACGGGGAGCTTCAGGCATCAGTCTTAGGGTACCACATTGTGCTCAGCCCTCAGCCCAGGTCCCAGAACAGAAGGCAGGAGCAGGACACGCTGCTGGGTTACTGGTTGGTGACACAGAACAGCTGCTCTCTGGAGACAGCTCCACATACAACATGGTGCTGCAATTCTGATACTTGAAAATGATGCTAGCCTGAATACTGGGGAGACAGTGCTGGGGGTGGGGTAGGGTAGGGCAGGGGGAAGGCATCATCTATACACCAAACCCAGAGGGCAGCTGCCCCTGACCCTTGGCTCTCTGACAGCATGCATCACATGGAGACGTCCACTACCATCTCCACCAATGGGGCTGTTTGTTCTCACTGGATCTGACTGGTGATTGCTGTAAGGTATTGTAAGAAACTAAGCTTTCCAGTGCCTAAAGGGGGCAAGAGAGCTGGAGAGTGACTTTGGACAAGGACCTGGAATGACAGGACAAGGCAGAATGGCTTCCCACTGCCAGAGGGCAGGGCTAGACGGGATACTGGGAAGGAATTCTTCCCTGTGAGAGTGGTGAGGCCCTGGCAAAGGTTGCCCAGAGAAGCTGTGGCTGCCCCATCCCTGGAAATGCTCAAGGCCAGGTTGAACAGGGCATAAAGCTGGTCTAGTGCAATGAAGAAAACTTAAGTGCTGTGCCAGACAAAGTCTCTTTACTCTTGTACTTCCACCTCTACTCCTTCCTTCTATGATTAGATTTAGATAGAGAGGCAGGACCCTGTCATTTTTCCACTATTCAACTGGACCAACTGCCCACCTGGATGAGAAAACTGTACCAGCCTGACACCAAGTTACTGGCTCTCAAGTGTTCACACACATTCTCAAAAGAATCATTCCCAGGGCATTTTGATGCAAAGAATAAAAGGAGCACCCCCAGACATCCCCAAGACTAAAGAGGGTCTTGATTACACTAAACAACCATATTGAGATGGAGCAGGATTTGTCTCCCACAGAGAGACCAACTGCAGTTTCGAGGTTGTGGGAAGCTGTTGGCTCATACAGACCTGAAATCTGTCCCCTTGGGGCTTCAGAAACAGTTAAGGATTACCTGATTTGGGCAGTGGACTCTTCGGTACATCTTTATCTCCGTCTTCCATTTGCACAGCACATCTTGACTAAACGTGGGCAGTCCAGGACGAGTGTATTTCAGCTGAGACAAAGATGGAATCGAGAGCTGCAAGTAATGCTGGCTACCCAGAATGCCAAGTAAGTATCTTCCTCTTCCAGGCTGAGACAGAAGTGCTATCTCTTCCCCTACTCTAACAGGCAAACTCCCAATAATCAATGTTCTCCTGTCTCACCAACTCTCTAGAAACATAACTAAATCTGGAAAACCCTCACAATATCAGAATCTGAAACTTCCCATTGTCTTGACTACAACAATTCCTCTAAATGTACTTACCCCACTGAAATCAAAGCATCGTTTTCCCTTGGGTTTCACTCACAGCCTAGAAGACGCTCCTGGAAACTCTGAAGTCTAAAACACTGTGAAATACCACAGCATGTATGAGAGACTGGAAGGATTGCTGGTGCCTTGCAGCATGGCAGGAGTGATCTTGAGCACATCACCTGTGAGCAACATCATGCCCATAGCTGCCCACGTTCCTCGGGCCCACTGAGAATTCCAGCAATAGGACTTTACAGTCATTACAGCTTGCCTGAACAAAACGCACCACAGCAATTGCTACCGCAGAAATACAGTAATCTGAGACGAGAGAGAGCAGAACCCAATCCCCCACGCAACATACTGCTTTCCATGTGCCATAAACATGGGGTGGGAGCCAGTACAAGACTCATCAGATGTGGAGGTATAAACTTGAACCCTATAAAGCATTTTTAAGGCCTTGTACCTTCCGGTCATCTGGAATCAAGTCCTGCAGAACTTTTCTTTTGGGCCACTCTTTGGCCAGCTCTTCTCCTGCCAGCTCATGGAGATAGTAGATTGCCACCTTTGCAGATCTCCTCTGAACTCTGCCTGTGTTGTTTTGCTCCCGTTTCGTTTCTTTCAGGTTCTCGGTTCTTCTCTCCTCATGGAGGAAAGTGACCTGCAATGAAGGCCAAAAAGGTGAGCCTCCTTCACTACTTCCTACTTCAGTTACACTAAATACTGGGAATAAATGTTTTGCCAAATCCCTCATAAATATCCTGCAGCAACTATGGTTCACTGTCACGGACATAGGACAGAAGTGCATCCCACTAGTCAGACAGATCCCCAGATCTGCTCACAGGGGTCACAGCAGTGAGGCTCAAACAGAGAGCTTCATGCAGTTGCTAGTCTTGAAAGGTATTCCATCATTCACTGTAAAACCCTCATGAACAACAAGTATAGCACTGCCTGTTCTGTTCCAATGGTGAGTCTTTTAAGAGCAAAGGAAAGTATCTCACAAGTTATGTTAGCATCACTCTTTCATGGAGCAAAAGTCAGGTCATTTACTGCTGCCATGCTGATTTACTATTAAAAACTTCATCCTAGTCACAGACAAGCAACAACTGCTGCTAGAAGGAAGCTATCAAGGACAAAATAATCCAGGTGCAGGAAAATGCAAAGATTTGTGATCTGTAATTACCCACCAAAGTAGCAGACAAAAGCCTACATGTGTCTCAAATCTGAGTGGCTGAAGTCCCATCACAGTCCCCTGATAACCACTGCAGGGTGCACTCACCGGCCCGTGCTTAGATCGGAGGTGGTAGACAAGTCCTGCCTTTGATCTGTATGCTTTTCCACAGTGATGGCACTTCATAGCCATTTTCTCCAGCTCGGAAGCAGCCTTCCCACATTTTTTAACATGATATAGGTATCCCATTATGCTGGTGAAGCTGCCTGTGCAGCCCTGTCAACGCAGAAGAAAAATACATGGAAGAAAACTGTTCTTCAAGGGATTACACAACCAGTGTGAACAGGATCCACAGTTTGCTGACCAAAGTACTATCACTTTTCCTGACAGATATGAGACAGGCAGGTAGAAAACTTTAATGTTAGTCTATTCAGACAGACAAAATCTGCAACAAAGAATTGGCATTAAAATTACTATTAAAGGACTCTTTTAACCCAAACTATTCTATGATTCTATGCTACTCTGTCTTAAAAGCATAGCTGGGATCTTAAAACAAATCTTGCTTTGGCCAGCACCAGAGCATACTCACCAGCACGCTCATGTTTTATGTTTATGCATCCAGTGCTGTTTAATTCACACTTTGCACAATGCAGCTTACCTCCCTTGTACACTTTAGTTTTCCCATTCTCTTCAAGACCTTCCGAAGGCGGTCTCGCTCAAGCTGCTCATCCAGTTCTTCTCCCTCCTTCACAACTGGCTAAAGCACAGCAGAGAGATGAATGAAAAACACAGGATGCTCAGCATTTACAGTTCTTCTCACAGGGAATTCACTACTCAACACACTGGGGCAGGAAAGCTTCTAAAATAATTACATCTCTGCAACTTATGATTTTACAGACATATATTTACTATAATGATCACTTTCTACATCTGTGCTGGTTTTGGCTGGGGTGACAATTGGTATGGGACTGTGTTTTGGATCTGTGCTGAGAACTGGGTTGATACCATAGAGATGGTTTTGCTGTTGCTGAGCAGCCCTTGCACGGTGCTAAGGGCTTTTCTCGTACTGCTCTGCCAGCGAGCGGCCTGGGGGTGCACAAGCAGTTGGGAGGGGACATATCTGGGACAGCCAACCCCAACTGATCACAAGGATATTCCAGACCATACAGTATCATGCTCAGCATACAAAGCTGGGGGAAGAAGGAGGAAGGGGGTAGACATTTGAAGCGATGGTGTTTGTTGTCCCAAGCCACTATTATGCGTGATGGAGCCCTGTGGTCCTGGAGATGCCTGGATCTTCCTGCCAAAGTGGTGAATGACTTTCTTGTTTTGCTTTGCTTGTGTGCGTGGCTTTTGCTTTACCTATTGAACAGGTTTTTCTCAACCCATGAGTTTTCTCACTTTCACTCTTTGATTCTCTCCCCCATCCTGCGGGTAGGGGAGAGAGCGAGGGGCTGCATGGGGCTTGGCTGCTGGCTGGTGTTAAACCAAAGAGGAATTATCTTTAAAAGGAGTCAACTGACAGAAAATGATGCATCTTAAACATTTACTGGTCCACCTGTTTCCATTTAGCCTGACTAAAGTGAAGCAGACTGCTTGTAACAGTTATTCATCTGTGCTAAACTACAGCTCAAGTTCCTTATTCTCTCTGATGGTTATTGTATATTACTTCCTACATTACCTAATATTACACCTAGACTGAGTAAAAAGTTAGAACTCAGTGACAGACCTAATCCTCAGGGCCAGAACACGATCCCTGACCTGCATCATTTACTAATACAGCTGTAGGTTCAGAAACTGCAGTACTGGGAAATGTGCAAAAAAATTCAGAGTGAATCATCTGAACTTTACCCAAACTTCCAAATGACCTTTTTGAAAGTTCTAATTCTTCACAACTACAACAGGAGACATTGCCTCCTTTAAAGTAAGAGCAAAGAGGAAAAGCAGATGGTAGCGTTAGTATTTTTACAGTAAAGAGAGACAAGAACCAATTGCTGCTTCTGCTTTTTTACCTCAAATCCAGTCTGCTCTGGATGTAGAAAAACCTCCTGCTTTCTAGCAAAGGACTGAAAATTCCAGCCTAATCTTTTTCCTTCTGATTGGGAATGCCTTTTATGTGTGACTTATTACCAGCCTAAACAGAAATTAATCCCTCTTTCTATCGTGTTGCATGCCTACCATCTCTGGTAACATTCTACTGTTTTTCAGATGTCAAGTCTCACTGGAAAAATAACTAGTTAGACTAGATTTGAACAGCTACAACACTTGAAAAAAACACTCCACATTCTGTTTCTCTGTGTGTACCAGGAAAGGACCAAAGGCTGTTCTGCCTGTAGGAGTTTTAGATGCACAGCAGTCGTGTTACCTGATTGTTATGGTCTGCCATGACATGGTATTTCATCCCTGCTAAAGACTTCAGCTGCTTCCCGCAGTGATGACATGTGAACATTTCCTAGAAATAAACAAGGATATGGTGCATGTAACTGCAAATTAACCAAAGCAGTGGAAAACTCTTTCGGGGAAAGGAGCAGGAGAGCAGAACAATTTATTTGGGCCTGGTAACTGTCTTCTAAGAACAGATTTTATGGAGTCTAAAATTTAGTGGAACAATGAAGTAACTACACCTTTGTTCACTACCCCAAACCTCCAGCAAAAGGCTGGGCAAGAAGCACCAAGCACTATTCTTACAGATGTATAAAGGATTCTTGCTTAGGGACAAGATGGTGAGATGAAACTGGTTTTAAATACAACAGAAAACAGGCAGGCATTTCTATCAGTAAGCTGAAGAGGAGTAAAGAAACCATTTGCTCATCTCCTGTGTTCTTACCTTCCTGCAATTTACCATATGTTTCTTCAGCCCTTCTACAGTCTTTCTCACCACAGCCCGGCATGTTGGACAGGTAACTCGGCCTTTGTCCTGAATCTCTAAAGACCACTGCTCTTCCATACTACCTGTCAAAACACAATGTTTAGAATACAAGTGCTAACACAAGATCTTTTTTTTTTTCTCCTTCGATGTGCACAGTGAACCCTAGAAAGAAACAGGTCACATGCTACCAAACTTGTGACCAGCTGCACTTCAATAGGTGTAGCTCGTTTACAGCTTTAGGTATGTAATGTCACAAGGCACACATCACTCCTTTTCAAAGAGCATTTTACAAGCACTCTTTAATCTACCATTCCCTTGGTATGGGTATGAATGTTCTTCTACTAGACCAGCAGACATTCTTCCTTTGTTAATTTCTATTGCACAATTACTTTAGCATGCTGAGTAAACTTCTCTTTTGGCAAAAGTGTTTTCATAGTAAAAGCAGTCAGAGACCACCAGGTCAAGTTACTCAACAGCCAGGGAAAAGCACCCTGTGTGGCACGGTTTCCAGTTTCTGGCCTCTTTGTGAAATCCCAAACAAAAGTCTGGCATAATCCACAAGGATTATAAATTACTGAAATGGGTTCTGGGAAGAAAGTGGTTTAGCAGCCATCTGCCTGAATTCTTACCATAAGAAGATCCAAAGCCTTTCCTCTTTCCCAATAATAACAGGGCCAGGCTGTCCTTCTCCAGGAGACTGGAGGGAAAGTTTGCAAATCAAACAGCACTTGGCAGAAAACTGGGGTGTTTAGTGAGTGCTGTGATCTACAAATGCCAAGTCATTCCACTCACTGAATCAAGGCTAATTTTGTTTTTCTAGGACAGACTGCTTGGGACTCTAGTTCCCAGAAAAGGTGATCTGGCAGCAACAGCTACAGAGTTTTTCCTGCAAACGTGTTCTGCTGAGTAAAAACTATAAATATTTTTATGAGTTTAATAATGCAACTATCTTACCAGGCTTTTGTTCAGTTCAAAAAGTGATTCCCCCTTCACTACTACATTATGCAATGGCAAAAGCATGTGGAACTACACTTAGGCAGTGTGCAGTCCTTTCAGTCTTGCTCTACAGTACTGACACAGTGCCAGGACAGCAGCCAGATCTTCCTTGTCAACAGTAAAGTGAACTACTGAATGGAAACACCAGAAACACAGCTGTTGCTCAGATTCAAATCCCAGAATCACATTTATCTTTTATCTGCTTCATCAACAATTCTTAGCTACTGCCTCTTCTTACCTGTGTCATAGGTTTCTGGCTCTTTCTGAACACAGTGGCCTTTTGTTCTGGAGTTTTGTTTTGTTCCAGCTTGCTGTTTTTTCCCTGTTACAACACAAACAAGACAAGCCAGAAGACTCAGTTCTGCTAGCTTTGTCACAATAAAAAGCAGATTTTTTTGCTACAAGGCTGCTATTTAGTCTGCTGGCTCAAAGTTATTCAGAAATGTTCAGTGCTTTTTTTTTTAAAAGCAATGTCAAGATTATGTTTCCTACTCCCTTTCAAAATCTATTTATAGTGGCAGGCATTAGTCCCACCCAAATATTTGTAAGCTCTATGGCTGTTCATACACAAAGCTTAGGCAAGGGGAATTCTTCACATTGAAACATCCTCTGTGCACAGTTTGGCTGAGTCCATCTGATGACAACCAAAATGGAGAGTCTCATTTCTCTAATCATTCCTGTCTTCTTTAGACTAAAAAACTCTCATTAAGTTTCAGTACGGGTTATGCTGTTTGCTCTCATCTCCCTGTCCTCTTCAGTTGGCCCACACATTTCCTGAAGTCAGTGCCTACTTCTGGAAATACCACTCCACGGGTGACCCTGCATTAGAGCAAAAGAATTACTTCACAAAGTCTACATTCCTGCTCAAAGCTCTCAGTCTAACATCTGCCTTCTTAAAAACAACTATGACACTGCTGGTCCCTAGTCAGCCTTCTTAAAAACAACTATGACACTGCTGGTCCCTAGTCAGCTTTTGATCTGTTATAGATCTTGAATCCTCTTCTGAAGCACTGACTCCTGGGAGGTTGTTCTTTGTTTTTCAGCTGTGACAGGATTTTTTCCCAAACTATATAATCTTTAATTTTACACTGTTCTCTGTTCTATTTTTAAATTGTTTCTCTATTGTCAAGACAACTTTCGCTTTTAGCCTTTTCTCCAATAAATTTGCTGTCACTTTCAGCTTTGTGCTGTCTACATACTTCCAAGCCCTTGGTGACAAAAACAATAGTTAGCATTGAATATAGGGACAGGCTGCGAACCATCTATCTATACTCCTATTTCACCAAGCTAGTGACCTCATTGTAGAAGGCTATCAGGTTGACTTAAGCATGATTTGCCCTGCATGAATCCATGCTGACTACTCCAAATCTCCATCTTGTTCTTCATGTGTTTGGAAATGCTTTCCAGGATGATTCTCTCCATCAGCTTCCCAGGGACTGAGGTGAGGTTGACTGGCCTGCAGTTCCCCAGATCTTCCTTCTTTCTGTCCTTGAAGATACGAGTGATATTTTCTCTCTTCCAGCCTCCAGGAACCTCTGCCAGTCACCATGACCTTTCAAAGATAATCAAGAGTGGCCTCACAATGACATCAGCCAGCTCTCAGCACTCAGTGCAACCTGTCAGGCCCCACAGGACTTAGAATCATAAATTGTTTAGGTTGGAAAAGCCCTCTAAGACTATCAAGTCCAACCGTTCCCCCGACACTGCCAAGGCCACCGCTAACCCATGTCCCCAGGTGCCACATCCACACGCCTTTCAAATCTCTCCAGGGATAAGGACTCCACTACTGCTCTGGGCAGCTGTGCCAAGGCTGGACAGTCCTTTTGGGGCAAAAAATTGCTCCCAGAATCACATCTAAACCTGGTGCAACTTGAGGCCATTTCCCCTTGTCCTGTCACTTGTTCTGTGGATGCAGAGCCTGACTCCCACCTGGCTCCACAATCTTGTCAGGGAGTTGTGCATAGCCCGAAGGTCCCCCTGGAGCCTCCTCTTCTCCAGGCTGAGCCCCTTTCCCAGCTCCCTCAGCCACTCCTGGGGCTCCAGACCCTTCCCCAGCTCCGTTTCCCTCCCTGGACACGCTCCAGCCCCTCCAGGTCTCTCTTGTCAGGAGGGGCCCAGAGCTGCCCCCAGCACTGGAGGTGCCCCAGCAGTGCCAGCACAGGGGACAGGCACTGCCCAGGCCCTGCTGCCACCCCAGAGCTGGCACAGCTGAGGTGCCACTGGCCAGCCTCTTGCCCACCTGGGCACAGGTGGGCTTGTGTTGAGCCACTCTTGACCAGCACCCTCAGGGTTTTTTGCAGCTCCTCTGCCCCAGCCTGGAGTGCTTAATGGGGTTATGGTGACCCAAGGGCAGGACCTGGCACTTGGCCTTGTTGACCCTCACACTGCTGGCCTTGGCACATCATTCCACCCTGTCCTGTTTCCTCTGCAGAGCATTCCTGCTCTCTAGCAGATCCACATCCCACCGCACTTGGTGTCATCTGCAAACTTACCGAAGGTGCAGTCAGTCCCCTCATCTAGATCATCAATAAAGGTATTAAACTGGACTAGCCCAATACTGGGCCCTGGGGAAGACAACTGGTGACCGACCCCAGATGGATGTCACTCCATTCCCCGCGACTCTAGGCCCAGCCATCCAGCCAATTTTCTACCCAGCAAAGAGTGCACCTGTCCAAGTCATAAGCATCCAGTCTCTCCAGAAGAATGATGTGGGAAATGGTGTCAGAAGGCTTTACTAAAGTCCAGGTAAATAACATCCACAGCCTTTCTCTCATCTGTTAAGTGCATCACCTTGTCACAGAAAGACATCAGGTTAGTCAAGCAGTACCTGCCATTCCTAAACTCATTCTGCCTGGGCCTGTTCACCATGTTGTCCTGTAGATGCCACATGATAGTACCCAAGATAATCTGCTTCATGACCTTCTCTGGCACTAAGGCCAAAGCAACAGGTCTGTAGTTTCCTGGATCCTCCTTCTGACATTTCCTGCAGATGGGTGTCACATAGCCTAACCTCCAGTCCTCTCAGACCTTCCCACTTAACCAAGACTACTGGCAAATGATTTGGTAAATCCAGTTTGTTTAAGTGCTCTAACCTTGTCCTCTTTCACTGAGTGTAGGGCTTCCTTGTTCCAGACTTTCCCTCTGTCTGGTCTCAGGCTCCTGGGATTCCTGAAGGATTCCTTTAACTGATAAAAGATTGAGGCACAGAAAACATTGAGTACCTCAGCCTTTTCTGTGTCATTTGTCACCAGCTCCCCTGCTCTGATGAGCAGTGCACTCACACCTTCCCTGGTCTTCCCTTTGCTGTTCATGTACTTGTAGAATCCTTTCTTGTTGCTGTTCACATCCCTTGCCAGATTCAACTCCAGGGTGGCCTTGGCTTTCCTAACCTCATCCTTGCAAGACTGGACACAAATGTATACTTCTGTGTCACCTGCTCCTACTTTCACCACCTGCACACCTTCTTTTGCACCTAACCACTGACTGACAAACCTTTTGAAGGAATGAAAGACCTATGATGTCAAGCATTTCTCCCCTCAGTCTTTGTGGCAAATAAAACAGTGTTTGGGTTTGATTTCTTCTTAACAAACCCATATTGCTGTTATCAGCTACTCAATCTCCAGATGCCTACAAGTAATGTGTCTGATTATTTAGTCTGTAATCTTTTGGGAAACTGAAATGATGCAGATTGGCCTATGCTTCCCATAATTCCCTTCCTCCCTCCCTTTGTTGGACTTCTAAGAGAGACTGAAATTAGATCACCTCCCACTGATTAAGCAGACACTCGTCAATGGTCTCCTAGAACAAAGCATTCAGAATTAGAAATAGAGTTTGAAGATGTCATTTGGGCAGAGAAGTCTGAAGTACCTGGAGGCTTGTAACTAGGAATTACAAGTTATTTGTATTACCTGAAATCTTCTGCTTCTTCTTGGGAGAGTCTTTAACATCTTTGCCTTCCCTTTGCTCAGATTTCCTCTTGCCTTTCAATAGCACTTCTCCTGATAAGTAAGAACAGATATGCTTCAGTCTCGATATTCAGCCTGGATAACAGCTTTGAGTCTACTGCTGCCTCATCTTATCCTCATATTCAATACTTAGTCAAAAAAAAAAGTAGTTCTTGTGAGGCACCTGGACACCAGTGAACTGGACACAGCCTTCTAACTCTGCAACATTTAGGCACCCCACAGCCTGCAATCCTCTGATACAGCAGGTATGGAAGAAACAGTGTCACAGAATGGCCTGGAAAAATAATCCTCAGGAAAAGACACAGAAGGTGCAGGTTATGTCACAAAAACCTCACCTGCACTCACACAAAAAGGAGCATAGAGAAACGCAAATAATATCATGCCTGCCTTGAATATTTCCAAGCCTATCAAAGTCTTATCTCAGTGAATACAGATGAGCACAGAAGCACAACGGTAGGCAGGGAACACCAATTATAGACGTGAAGAAACAGACAGCTTCCTCCTGGGCCTGTCCCAGGAGACCCACAAGGATGAGTCAGTGGGAACTCCTCTCTGAAGCACCCTTTGGAAGGCAGAAGGGGGGAAAGGGGGAAGGGAGGAACAGTGAGAAGGGAGAGCGTGGTGTTACTGCCTAGGGTTATGTAGCACCTGGGATCTGAGTGGAGAACAATTCAGGATTACACAAGACTGGGGTGTTTAGGAGTGGTATCAAAGGGAGGGAAAGGGAGAAAATTATCCGATTTGGGGTTGATCAAGTGTGCAAAAATAGAGGTGTAAGACGATAGCAAAGAACACCTGCTTGTAAATAGATGACTGGTCAGTATACAAATCTTGTTATGTCTGACACCAAGCAGGGTGTCAGATCATCACGAGTATGATCCTGTCTGTAAGGAGGTCTTCGCCTGCCATTGGCACGGCTCTGCAGGCCTCAAGGGCCAGTACATCCATGGACCAGCAACTGAGGAGACTGGGATCCAAAGGTCAAGTACTGAGTAGAGTGAGTATTTGAGGATGGAGGCCGTTGGTGCTGTTTGTGTGAATGCTGATCTGCGTGGCTCCTTTTTACGTATGCTGTATTTCTGTGTTTGTTCCTACAGCAATACTCACCCAGTCTTGCTACTGACTGGACCTGGAGGCGTGGAGCTATAGCAATCTCGCTTCTATCAAGCTACCGAATTTGCCTCTCCCCACACCAGAATGGAATACTGACTTAGAAGTAAGAAGAAAGTGCATTAAAGAACATTGAAGTTTTGACTCTCTGCCACACAAGAAGCTTGGAAAACAGCTCCTAGGCCAGGAAATCTGAATGTTCCTACAACAACCTCAGACCCAAACCATTCCAAATCAGAAAATTATAACTGACAAATGTGAGAAAATAAAGACATCCTTAAAAAATAATAATCTACCAACCACAAAAGCTGTGTCTAATCCCAAATACTGCTGAATGGTCCCCTTTGCCACATCTTTAGTGTTGATGGATACTGCTGAATGGTCTCCTTTGCCACATCTTTAGTGTTGATGGTTCTATTTTTAAAGCTCTTGAAGCGTATTTCTAATATGATTGGTGTAACTCTTATACATATCTCTTCTACAGATAGAACTGAGTTCAGCCACAGAATGATTATTTTAATAGACAAGTCACTCTAAAGGAACTGTGTAATGTCGGAGAACTGTACCCGTATCTGTGCAGTGGCAGAAGTTCATTTCTTCTAATACATGAGCAGCACTAGCAAGCTTGTAATTTGTGGCTGAAGTGCAGCATGTCTTTCAGGAGCAAACTAATCTCTCACAAAAGAACCAGAGAGAAAAACAGTTTTGCCTTGGACCAACAGTGATAAATACCGTTTTTTTCTGAAGATTTGTTAACACTATTTTTCATTCCTCTCATTTCCAACCAGTAAGCAGGCCTGCGAATGGTCCGCTTGCTTCTGGGCTCTGCACTCCCGTTCACTGGGCTTTTCGGTGAGGCAGAGGAAATGTTGGTGTCTGTGTCATCATAGTTACTGTTCACTCCTAGAACAGCAGTTTCCACCTCCTCAAGTTGCTTAGACCTGGAAAATATCAAGTTAAATTCCTATGTATATGGATGCATACTTGTATATGGATGCATATACGCACAATCACAATAAACTTGACAGACAACATCCTTTTCCTCTTCCCAAGTATTCTAAAAATTAATCTCACAGTTCACTGAATCTCCTGAGTTTTGGGAACTGTAAAGTGCCAGCAAGATAAAACATCCTCAGTGTTGTTTTTTAGTACATCTTTTTGATAATTACATTAGTAAGCTCTCAAGAGGAACAGAAAAAATATTCCTCCTACCTCAAACTTTCAACTTTAGAAGCAAGCTCAAGCGAATCCCAATTTAAAAATATGCATTTATCCTTGGCATATAAGAATATTTTGGCAGCCCATCAATACAAAAGAGACATTTTCCATCCCACAAAGGGCAATATCTCCTTCAGTCTCTATTCCCAGAGTCAGGGCTGGCACTATGCAATTAAAGATTTAATGCCAGTAAGAATTTTAACTAGTGAGGCTTTCAGCAATGAAGACAACCTTCCAGTATATCCTACAAATCATACTACATTAAGACTACTTTAGACTAATCAGCAGCACTGAATTTTTTTCCTAGAGATGAGAGGGAACTTTGCTTCACTGTTCCAAAGTATTTCTCTCAGGCCTTGAAATGCCTGGACATCTACATTCCTGCACATGACAGCAAACTGAATGAGGTGTCAAAGAAACACAGAATATCTATTCTCTGGGCAAATACCATTTATTTAAAGAGGAAAGAAAGGGAACAGAAACATTTTGCAATGTATCCCATTGCTACAACTACCAACTGAAATAACTAGATCACTAGAGTGATGACTGTGATGGCCATTCTATTAATATTCTGAGCTGTGGAGCTCACCTTTTAACACATCAATCCAGGAATTAATAAGGGGGGGACAGTGATGGCACCAGGTCAGGTCATTACTTACTTTGTTTCAGGAGGTACTGCAGAAGCATGGGGAGAGGAATTCTCAAATTAAAGTCTTTAAGTTGCAATCACACCCAAAATACATAGATTTCAGAGCATCGTTTGGAATTGGACTTAAAATATTTATCTTCACAATGTTAAAATCCTTTAAAAAATAAATGAAAGCTAATACACACTGAAATGTCAGAAAAGCGCTTTTCCTACAAACCAGTAAGTGAAGTCAGCTGAGACTCTCAACACACTATTAAAATTGTTGCAGCTCTTAAAATTCAGAATATTATATGAAGACCAGATATGGTTTTCCATTAGGATTCTCTCGGCTTTTTTCTTGTCCTCAATCAAACTATACAAAAAAACATTCACATACTTTTTATTTCCCAAGGACTTCTTGAGCTTCTGCTGTCTGTGATGTCCAGTCCTGGTGTCCTAACAAGGCAGAAAAATTCACATTAGCAGCGTCATTTGTTTTCTTTTAGCATGTTTCGCTATGCAGCCAAGCACAATCACCTGCACTTTGAGGATGTGCATACACCACCCTTTGAAAAACAATCCACTGTTTCCTGCAATTGGAAGTGCTTAACCTTTCCAACTCTGGCTGAATTGGAACCGGAATCAAAACAGGGATGAGTCCCTCCACACTCCCCATATGAAAGCCAATCTTTCCCCTTGCAATGGGATGTGATGGAGTGTTCTTCGTCTCCGGTACATTCATCCATACATGTTTTCTGCCTATACTTTACCACTTGATGACAAATATTTTAGATACCAATTTGCTAGTTTTTACACAGTACTTATTTTTCCTTAATGAAGTAATTCTCGCATTTACCCTGCCAAGAATATTGTCTCTAGTCTCCTTCATGCCTTCTTTTCATTTTTTATCTCACTTATCATACTCCATCAGCTGCCCAGATGTTCACTTTATCCACATCACAGAATCCTTTTTCTTATTTAACAAGGATTTTTTTGTCACTTAACACTTGCTATGCTCCTATTCAGACATGTAATTTAACACATGTATCTAAATGTACATTTTCAAGTCGGTATGAACAACTCATTTGCTATACGTTGCTCCTAGCACGTGGACAATCACGTACCACCACCTTCTTCCAAAGGCTAATCATGACACAATGCCATTCTTTATTAGAAAACCTAGGACAAAAACAGTAGTTATACAGACTAGAAAATAAAAATCATTGCCCAGTGGAAGTATATGTATTACCAAAACTGTAACCTAGGGAACAAAGGTAGTATTTTGCCACGTACAGGAACTGGCTAAGAAACTGGAAGAACAAAAAAAAACCAAACAAAAATCCAACAACAACCAACCAACCAACAAAAAACCCTGGAAAGAAAAAACCAAAAAATCCAGTGAAACAAAACAAACAAAAAAACACACACAAAAAAAAGAAAACAGAAGAAAAAAGAAATTATGGCTTAATTATCTGTCTTCTTTATAGAAAAATGTGATGCACGCTATCAATGGTGAGAGACACCTCAACCACCAATTAAGAAGTTCAGTAGCAGGCACTGATACCAATACATGAATGATTAAACTGTGCCTATGGAGTTTCAGGCTCTCCTTGGGCCTCCAGCCCCAGAGTCTCCTCCTGGGCATGTTAGGGAAGCAGCAGGAGAGACATTCACAACTGCTTGATCAATGACTTCACAATCAAATCTTGTCTCCTTTGGAAGTAAAGTCAATAGGATGTTTGTGTTTGCATTATTTACTCCCAAACAGTAGTGTCAAAAGCATTGTCTGGGAAATCCCCACATGAAAAGGTAGAGAAACCTCACTGAGCAGCAGCCAGAAAAAATCAGGGCTATGAGGTTACAACGATAAAAATGAATAAAGAGGCGGGCAGAGTCTGCTGCAATTCACTGGCTAAATCTACCATTAGAAGAACTGAAATGACTGACAAACACGGCATTTCATGTTTCAAGATTCACGAGGTTTCTATAACTAAAAAAATTTGCGTAAGAGTGAAGATTAGTATGACGAACTTTGGTGGCAGTTGTGGATCTGCAATAAAAAAGGAGAGTGAAAATGATCTGTCAGGCTTTCCTTTCTGAGAAGTTAATAACAGCAATTATGACGGAAATATCTATAGCAACTGGTGTTTAAGTTCTGCGTGTTTTTTCGTTTTCACAATTTACTTCCCACTTAAAAGAACAGAGACCTAATGTATGCAGGACTGCCCAACGGCTGGACATAAGGAAAACAAAAAAGTCACCCTTCTCGCACAGGTGACAAAAAGTGAAACAGCGGCCCAGAGCCTGAAAAGATGGAGAGTGGTGAATTCTGTCTGCCCCTGGACTGTGGGCCATTCTGGTGAGCTGGAACATGGCTGCTGCTGGAGACAGGCAGCTCTACAGCATCCAGCCCGGCAAGACAGAGCATAAGCACAGCACAGAAACTCCCCGAGGTGAGGAGGCTGATGCGGAAACTGGAAGTGATGAAGGTGCCAGTAGGGACACCGGACATCTTGCGAGCCCCGACTGTCCCCGCTAGGCGCGGGAGAGCTAAGTATCCTTTGGGGAACTCCCTGTTCCAGCCCCACGTTCCCGTTCCCACCCGCACACTCCACGAACTACGTCCTCCTGCAACGAAGGCCTCTCGGACAAAGCGCACCACCGGCGCCAGCTGCGCCCTGCTCCGGGTTCCTGCCCGGTTCCGGGCCGATCAAAACCGGGCCCACCCCGAGGCCTCGGGGGACGGCCCGGCCTTCGGACGGAGAGGGGCCGCTGCCGCCGCTGCTCTCCGGGAGCCCGGAGCGCGTCCCGCTCGCCGCCCGTTCAGGGCCGCTCACCGCACCGGGCCGGGCCGCACAGCGCCGCCTGCGGACCCGGGGAAGCCGGCTCGCTCCCGCGATCCCGACGTCGGAGCCCATCTCGCGGTGACCCGCGGACCAGCCAGGCTCCCCGCGGCAGCCGCCAGCGACACTGGTGGTAANTCCCGGGCAGCAGCGGGGCCACAACCGGGTCCGTGCCCGTCACGTTGGCGCCGCGGCCGCCCCCCGCCCCGGAAGGACAAGTGGGCTCTGGGAAGATGGCAGCGGCGGCGGCGGCTCCGGCGGCTCCGGTGTGTGTGCTAGTGCTGGGCATGGCCGGCTCCGGAAAAACCACCTTTGTGCAGGTGAGGGGTGCCGCGGCCTTGGGAGGCCGCGGGAGTCGCGAGGGGTCGCGGGGAGTCGCCGGCTGCCCCCGGGGCTACCCCCGTGCCCAGCGGGGCCTGACGCCTCCCCGTGTGTCCGCAGCGCCTGGCCGCCCACCTGCACGGGCAGCGCTGCCCTCCGTACGTGATCAACCTGGACCCTGCTGTGCACAATCTGCCTTTCCCCGCCAACATCGGTGAGTGCTGCGCCCTGCGGGACTGGTGGGCCCGGACCGGAGGAGGGGCCTGGAGTCAAGTGCGTAGGGCCTTAGAGGCAGAACCGCTTCGCTGAGAGTGCTTTTTATATGTTCCGCGGAGGCGGATACGGGAGGGAATACAAGCTGGGCTGCTTGTGTTCCCTCAAGAGAGTTGAAGTTCTAATAAAATAAGGACTTGGAGACTTTTTTTTAAATTGTAGCTCTTTTCTCCAAACGGTCATTAATATGGGTATTTTTAGAACCAAAGCTATTCTTTCAATGCGTTTGTACAATTTTTATATCATCTGGTGTGATTGGAGGTGTTTGGGTTCTGGAGGCTTTTTTTTGGTCAGTGATGAAAGGATTAGCAGATTTGATCTGGTTCTCTACATCTACGTATGCTACCAACAAACAGCTTTAAAGCACTTTAAAAGACACGAATTTCAGAGAAAATATTTTAGCAGTAAAACAGATCTTATGTTTAGCTATTCCAAAGAGCATACCAATCCCTAGTTTTGTGCCAGTCCTGTCTCTTACACTCTGTGAAGTATGCCAGCTAGCCTCTCCAAAGGATAAGAAAGACAATGTGGGTACAGAAGTTGTTTTGCTGATGTTAGAGGAATGACTGGAGTATCTGTTCTAGTGCTGGATCTCTAGTAATACAGATAGGTAGGTATGCTTTGTTAGCTGATGGTGACTAGTTGGAGATTGGAAAACTGCTTGTATGTCTTTCTCCTCTAGATATCAGGGATACCGTGAAGTACAAAGAAGTCATGAAACAGTATCCTTTTTTGTCTAAATAATGGTGTTTGAAATTTCAAGTTTTTGAAAATCATCTGTCACGTGCACACTGTGATGAAGGGGCAGGTGGTGGGGCGGATTGCGGTAATGCAGAGTGTTGCATGAAGATTAAGAGGTTTTGACTGTGTATTTCTTGCATGTGATATTAGGAATGTGTGTTCTACAATATTTGATACTTCTTAGGTAATTTTCTTCTGTGCTAAAAGTGATTCTGCCTAATAGTAAGTTTTTACAGGTGATAGGGACTCTGCCCACATAGATTTTTTTTCTTTTTTTTGAGTTGTTCTTTCAAAGAACTTGTATCTTCTATTTTTTTTTTTTTTTGGTGGAAGCCAGCAGCCTTTTCCCCATGTTTTAACTAGTCTAATTTTATTTGTCATAAACAAATATGGAAGTTCCTACTTGCTTGTAGCAGATGGCGAAAACTGTTTCTCCATTTAACCATAATCAAAGCACTGTTGTCTCTCTGAATCTCACAGACGACGACAGAGTGTTTTCTCTTGCTGACATTGTTGGTGACTGTAGTGCAGTAACATTACACGAAAGTGACTGCACTTCCAGAGGGCTGTGGAGGTCCTTGGTCTCCTATGTAATAGCTTGTGCAGATGGAGGCGATACACAGTCTTTGGTTTTGACTTGCAAGTATGACTCTTAAATTTAGTATTTTAGACAAAGAATAAAGGTGGTGAGGGATAGGATTCTTGATTTCAGCTGTTGTTTGATTTGGGGTTACCAGCAAAACATCCTAAATGCAAGTTTCAAATTAATATGTAAGTGCATTATTTGCTTCACTGCATCTGTTAGCCATTACTGGAGTTTCTGTGTCTTGTTAATAAGGGCCTAAGGAGGATGTGTGGCCTTGTGTTTGGATATTGAGAGGAGTGATAGAGAAGACAATATGTTATGAGTCAATGCTGGTTCTTGTGCAGTTAAAGCAAACATGGCAAGGAAAAGCCACGTAGCCCCTCCTCCTTCTGCCAATCACGTGTGTTTGGGTAAGAGAGTATTTGCTACTCTGCTGAATGACTTAGAAGACGTAATCGTGTATTAGGGCTACTGTCTCTTGATCTCAAGGTATCCAGTGTGCATCTGTTGTCAGAGTTAACAAAGAAGACTTCTGGGGTCTGCATAACCATCTACTTTCCTAAATGAAGCATCAGATATGGGCTGGGCCCAAATGGCGGAATAGTGACCTCTCTCAATCTCTTTGCTACAAGATTTGACCAGGTACAAGGTTGTTTCTGTGTGCTGTTCCTATGATGCTGTGCTGGGAGACTGGCGGGTTTTGTGTATATCGAGTCTCAGAGGGCACTGTGTTTGGTTAGCCTTGTAATATTTCTGGGGAGTTATTCTCCATACAGAACCATGTATTTTACAATGCTGTCAGAGCACATTGGCTTTCGTATGAGAGATTTCAGTTTTTCAGCTCTTTTTAAAGTAAGATTAAGAAGCCACATGTACGGAACATTCTTCAGTCTTTGTATAGGACTGTTGTTGCACCATGTTTCCTATAAAATCTTTCATGTGAATGAGCTGGTTTTGAGGTAGGGAAGCTCACTTCTGGAAACCTGTTAAATGTTATTTGATAATTGACAGCCCTCCTAAATCATAACACTAAATCAGCTCTGGAGTGGGGACAGATGTCAGATATTGAGACAATCCCTTGGTGAAAAGGCAGGGAACAACTGCCTTTAGCCAGATACTAATTTCTTTAGCCAGGTACTAGAACTCGCACAAAATCAAGGTTGTCTTTGACCTATGCAGGGTCTGAGCATTTTTCACCCCTTCTTAGTAGGGCATTTTCACACTCTGAAAAGCATAAAGACTTTAACCTTTTGATATACATCTGCAGCTGTGCAAGTTAATGTAGTTTCTGCTATGAAATGAAGATGAAAGTTTCCCGTTGTGAGCCTAAATACAAAATATACTTCTGCCTTTTCAATCAGGTGATGAAGTTTATTGAAAAAAGACAAAATGCGTCCAAGTGAGTACATTCTACTGAGTTGTGCTTTTCTGGGATCATTGTGGGAAAACGCAAAATTCTAAAAAACTTCTCTGAATGTTTTCTAGTTGGTTTTTTCAGCCTTGGTATAAATTTTATGTGGAAAAGGGCATAGAATGGATAAACTAGATTTTCTTTGGATACGTCAAAAAAAAAGCCTGCTTATTACAGCCCTGCTTTTCTTGTCTTCCGTTTGACTATCATTTTCTCTCACACACTGTTCAAATAAGCAGCAATTAATTCTTTTTCTGAAGATTTTACACTACTAACTGTCCGTCAAATTGATGCCTTCAACTCATGAGAGTACATGCTCCTTAGTTACAAAATGCAGGCAGGAGATTTTCAGGGGTGCCCATAAATCTCATTAGTGTTTGGGAGAAGCTTTTCTCATCTGTTATAGAGTAATCATGTCATTTGCCGTTGTATGCTGGTGATAATGTAGTCAGAACAGGACCTTGTGCTTAACTAATTTTCCCTTATTGTTGTTTGGGGCTAACTTCTTACCAGGTATGTTATTATTGACACACCAGGGCAAATTGAGGTATTTACCTGGTCAGCATCAGGAACCATCATAACTGAGGCCTTGGTAAGTGCTTTTGACATGACTGGACAGTAAAGTTGTGTGAATGACCTGGCTGTTGAGCAGTGAGCTTCTAATTAAACTGTCTTTTACTTTGTGTTCCCAGGCTTCCTCTTTTCCTTCGATTGTTGTCTATGTGATGGACACCTCTCGCAGTACTAACCCTATCACTTTTATGTCCAACATGTTGTATGCCTGCAGGTAAGAAAAGCTGTAAATGCAGCCCGTCTGCTTCAATTGCTGTGTCTCTTTGATAGTTATTTTGCAAGGGAATCATGGAATGGTTTGGGTTTAAAGGGACCTTTAAAGGCCTTCTAGTCCACACTCTCTTCCATGGGCAGGGACACCTTCCACTAGACCAGGGCGCTCCAAGCCATGTCCAACCTGGCCTTGGACACTTCCAGGGATGGGGCAACCACAACTGTCCTGTGCAGTGTGCTCCAATATCTCTCCACTAGCATCATGAAAAATTTTGTCAGCGTGTCCCTTCCAGCTTAAAACCATTATCCCTTGTCCTGTCACTACAAGCCTTGGTAAAAGGTCACTCTCAATTTTTCTTATAAACCTCTTTGTATACTGAAAAGCTGCAATAAAGCTTCCCTGAAGCCTTCTCCAGGCTGAACAATCCCAACTCTCCGGCCTGTCTCCATAGGAGAGTCTTTCCAGTCCTCTGATGATTTACATGGCCTCCTGTGGGCCCACTTTATAGGTCTATGTCTTTCTTGTACCATGGTTTCCAGAGCTGGATGCAATGCTCCAGGTGTGATGAGAACAGAGTAAAAAGGGAGAATCACCTTCCTCGCCCATGCTGCTTTTGATGCAGCCCAGGGTGTGGTTAGTTTTGCACTTGAGTGTCTCATACCTGCTTCCTCTGCTGGCTTGGTTATTCTCTTAGTGATTTTCTCATTGAAAAAGCAGAATACTTTAAGTGCCAATGGACATCTGGAGGTCATTAAAGTGCCAATGGACATCTGAAGGTCTGAAAGCATTAAATAATCCATGAGACCTTGTTGCGATGAATGCTGGTTACAATAGATTGGTTACAATGCTGGTTAACATTGCCTACTGCTTATAAACCCATTTATCTAAGATGTATCAAGATAGTCTAGTTTAAGATCCTTCTTGTAGACATACAGTTTCTTATCCTATTTTTTAATGTTATTGATACTTTAAGAGATTCTTCAAGATTTGAGTGCAGCATAGCAAGGAGTTCTTGATTTATCGTATTCTTTCTCATACATTAATTTATCTGTTTTCTTCCATGTTAAATCAGGGACTAAATAGCTATAGAATGATCAGCATAGCTAGAGCTGTCATAATTCATGGTAAATGTTGGTAAAAGGTTTTCAAAAACCCTCGCAATCCTTGTACCAAGATCAGGAGCTGTATCACTGGTTTTTAATAGACTGTTTGCATATGAATCCATGTGGAAGTGTGGAACCATCTCACCTGTTTGTGTCCATTGTCTTACACTGAGTTTGAATTATAACTTATTTGGGTCAGAAGACAGCTCATATTTACAGAGACCCCATGGGCTGCTACCCAGCGTGGAAGTGGCACTTGCTCCCCCAGCCCCCATTAGTGTGCAAAATGTGTCTTATTGCATGCTGCATTTTCTGTCATTAGTTTGAGCAAAAGGTGATAGCACATATACAGTGAAATGAATGTGTGAGCTCTTGTGTCAAGGTAGTTTTTCTTTATAGATGTTCTGTGTTATTTGAATTCATTGCTCAGTTCACAATCTCTCAGAACCCGAGGTCTGAGTCAAATGCAAAGGGAATTAAAAACTGGGATCTGAGCGTGATAGAAAATGGTAACCAAAATCAGCTGGGTGTGTCAGAGATTTTCTGTCTCACAGATGTGTGCTTACATCTTGGGGAGGCATATTTTGTTCAACGATTGTTAGCAGGACCTGGGTGAAATTTACATTCTGATTGGCGCAGAGGAAAATAGTTATCTTTTATGTCAAATGTATTCAGTTTTGCACCAGTCTTGTCTGCCTTATGCTTGCTTTCTATTCTAGTGAGTTTTAAATTAATGTTGAACTTTTATTTTGTGTCTCCCTGCCCAGTATCCTGTACAAGACAAAGCTACCTTTCATCGTAGTTATGAACAAAGTAAGTTAAAGCTCTGGTTTCCATTTCCTAGTGGGACATTGTTCTGCTTAGCTTCTTTGGTGTGGTGTCTTTGTTTTACCACAATCATAGACTTCTCTAGGAAAGAGATACTGGGAGGAGGCTGCAGGCTGACAACCAAATCTAAAAGGGGTCTTTAATCTGGTATCCAAATGCACAAGCATGATCAGGGATGGGCAGTAGCACCCAAACCCTCAAGTCAGAGAGGATACCAACACTTTGAAACATGTTCGGGACCTTAAGCGTGGTCTATACGCATATCCCTGTAAGATAAGAGGGAGGTCATTACAGAATCTGCTCTTACACACCCTGTTTCCACAGAACATTTGTCTTCATTATTGTTTCTACTCAGCAGCAGGCTAATGACTCACAGTGGGAATGGGGTAACACCTGCATGTTTTGAGGAAGGAGTCTCACATATTGTACGAGGCAAAACTTAGCAAAAGATATTTGATCCAGTATTTGTTGGGAGGCAGATACTAGCGTAAAGATACACATCCACTGTCATGTAATGCACTTGCAGTCTTAAAGGAATGCTTCTGAGCTTAACAGCTGTCTCTTTAAACATAATCATTTCAGATATTAAAAGAATCCCATTAGATTTTTGGTGTGAGTGCTGCTCCCCACAGACATAATTTGTATTTGTATCCCCAACACAGCAAGCTCTGTGCACACACATACATTTCCTGTAGGCCATGCCTTCCTTGACTGTGCCATTTTCCGTCACACAGCCAAGTAGCATTAGTGTCTGCTGTGCCCCAGCTCCACCCATCTGACCAGTGACCCAAACCATGCGTATCTTGATACCTGCTTGCTTACTGAGCAAGGTTTTGTATGCTGTTTTCTTTCTAACTCTAGGCAGTAATTTTAGAATAAGCCCCTAAGCTTTTTTTTTTCTGTAGAAAAAGGCACGAGGTAGAAAAATCATTCTCTTGAGAAAATGCACCTTTTGAAAGACTAAAAGCGGGACTTGATCAGTATATGTGAGGAAAGGTAGGCCCGAGGCTTAGGATTCATAACTTCAAGCCTCATTTTAATTTCATGTTTGCCTTTGCTAAAGAGTAAAGGCAACAGCATTTTAAGAATTTTTAACAAAATGTAGTTAAATTTATTTTTTTAAAATTGACTCTTGATAAGAATGGCAGAATCCTGGGCAACTGATACATGTGCAGTGACAAACAGATTTTAGAATTTTAAGATTTGCAGAGGGAAAAAAAGCAATTTGTAGAGGTGATTTTATTTTATTTATAGAATTCTAAGTACTCAGGCTTTGACCCTTGGTAGATTCAGTTCTGTCTCAAATCTCTTGAGTAATGCTAGGCAATACTTCATCTTTCTCCTTCCATTGGTGCAGGGAAATGAAATACATCAGAGTTCTAGGCACCTCATACTGTGCTAAGAATGGATATGCCTGTGGCAAGATGTTTATGAAACTTTTTAATAGACTGTTTGCATATGAATCCATGTGGAAGTGTGGAACCATCTCACCTGTTTGCGTCCATTGTCTTGCACTGAGTTTGGGTTATAACTTCCTTGGGTCAGAACACAGCTCACGTTTACAGAGACCCCATGGGCTGCTACCCAGCGTGGAAGTGGCACTTGCTCCCCCAGCCCCCAAGCAATCAGGAAGGCTTGGGATTTCAGTGGGGGCTGTCCTTGTCTGGCCTCAATCATATGATCTACTATTTACACCGTAAGCTTTATTGTACAGTATGCAATTTTTGAATGCTCCTTTGCAGTAAATCATAGAAGGCTTTAGACCTGCGATTGTTTCCTTAAACAGTTGTTGCCTGCTTAAGCCTGGATGGTTGTTTGTCTTCCTTTCAGGTATTCATGTAGCTGGTTTGATAAAAAAAGAACTTGGGAAACTTCAGACCAGGGCTGAGTATTTTCAAAAAACATTTTGAAAATAAGCTGAACATGTATTTTTTTTTTTATTTGTCCACTTAACAGCCTGTGGCTAAGATTATTACTTCTGAATATTTTCCCTTTTCCTTCCAGACTGACATAATCGACCACAGTTTCGCAGTGGAATGGATGCAGGACTTTGAGACTTTTCAGGATGCCCTGAATCAAGAGACCTCCTATGTCAGTAACCTGACTCGTTCTATGAGTTTAGTGTTGGATGAATTTTACAGTTCACTGAAGGTAAGAATCTTCTTTTTGTTTATTACCTCTTGTAAAAGCCTGGAGAAGAGAAAGCTCAAGAATAATGTTTTTGATGTAGGGTGGCAGTAGAGTATAAGGAAGGCAAAAGGCGGACTCTGCTCACTGGTGCTCAGGGAAAGGAAAAGAGGCAATAGACACAAAGTGAAATGCAGGAAACTATGTTTTAAACAGAAGACGAAAAAAATTACTTCATTTTTACTGATTGAGCGCTGGAACAGATGGTCCAGAGAAATTGTGAAGTCTCCATCCTTGGAGACAGACAAAGTCATGAGCAACCTGTTCTAGTTAATTCTGCTTTTTGAGCAGAGAAGTTGGACTAGATGATCTCTGGAGGTATCATCTAACCCTAACGATTCTGTCCTGTAAAGGGTCTTTGCACTGCCCTTTTGAACTGTAATCTGTTGATGAGCCGTGTTGAGGATTTGCTGATTTGAACACAGTAACTTTAGTAACTTGTCACGCTGAGTGGCAGCCTGAATAATTTAATAGTGAATTGTAATTAATCATGAGAAGAAAGCTAAAATAGGCTGGTAAGAGACAGCATTCTTTGTTGCAGCATTTCCTGTCTGAGGTGATTTTTCTTGTTCAGAAAGCGTCTGGTACAGTTGTGCAGTTTAGTACACAGGAGGAACATAAGGAATCTCAAACCCAAACAAACACCCTCTCCACAGCTCCGCCTCCCCCCCTCTCCATATTTGTTCGGGCAAGAAGAAGTTGGGGGTTTTTTTCTCACTTAACCAGGTTTTGAGAGGACAGAGTAATCCAGTTCCTCAGGAAACCCTATGCATTGGAGGCTGTTACTGATCCCATAGTCTGTGCTAGAGGTTTCAGCTAATTGTGTTTGTCATCAGCTTTTACTAAAGAAAAAGCAAGCCTTCTTGGCTTTATGGATATTAAAAGAAAGACAATGAAAATAAGTGATTCCATTCAGATAGATAATGATAATGTAGCCAGAACAAAAATATTGTAGGTGTTCTATGTGGAACAATATACAGAATTTCAGAAGGGGTTGTAGTGGTGCCATATACAGAATTAAAGTACTTCCTGTTCCTTATTTGTTAATTGGGTCATATTTCTCTGCATGTCAGAGTTATTAGAATGCTGGACTGGAGAGCAGGTCATATGATGATTATAGCATAGACTGCAGCTTGTACTTAAGTGCAGGGAAAGTATAAATATTAACATATGTCAGCATATTTTAATACTTAAAATCCTTTGGAGAGCCTGTCTCATGTTTGCTGTATTAATGATCAAGTGCAAGGCTGCATTGAAGAAAGTCTTCCATTTGAAAGTGAGTAGTTGAGACTGTCTTGCTTTTGAAAAAGAGGAAGAATTTTTGTTAGAAAATGATTGATTCTGGCTGGTAATAGGCCCAATGAAATGTATTTTTAGGTAATTGATTTAATACAGGCAGAACAAATGGCCGGAAGTGTAATGATAGACAAGTTCAAATTAGGAAGATGTGCATGTTGAATGTATTGCTATAGTAACTGATTAAATTCTCCACCTCTTGCTGTTCCTGGGTTGGACTGGGGACTTTTTAAAATGTGCTGAGGCTAAGTACAACGTATTAGACATAATGTCAGAGCCAGAAGGTCAGCTGTTGTCTATTTTGCTCTCCAATTCTAGTACACTGATACGTACTAACTACTTATAACCCTAGGTGCAGTTTGGATTATTAACAGTAAACAAGTAAGCAACAGAAAGACCTGACTTTCTCTTGAAATGCCCAACTTGTTGAAAAAACCCAAACCGCCTTCCCCAAAGAAACACCCCCTGAAAATACTGCAACAGCTCACCAAACAGAAAACCAGCAACAACCGAAGAACAGAGATAACAAACATGAACAGCAAGTGGAGAAGGAGTTTGAAAGCAGGATGGATAGAAGCAGAAGTGTTGCTGCACATTCTATGCCACTGTGCTGATTAAATGGTTATTGTTACGTTTAGATTAGTAATTAGTAATTTTTGGGTTTTTGTTAGAAACTGGTTCAGTTACTCTCCAGTTCTGGTGTGTGGTTTCTTTTGCAGGTGGTTGGTGTTTCTGCAGTGCTCGGCACAGGACTGGATGAGTTTTTTATCCAGCTGTCTAAAGCTGTAGATGAATATGAGAGGTAAGGAGATAGTTAACCCAGTGAACACTTCCTGAAGGTATTGATTTGTAACTCCTTTGGTTTGAAGGACTCTACACTTCCCTTAGCCAACGTAGTTTAGGGTTTCTAATGAACTTCAAGCATCAGCATAAAAAGTGGCAGTGAAAAGGAACTATTCAGAGGTGAATTTTTGTGTTAGCTGTTCAGTGAAAAAGCAAAAGCTATCTGTGCCATCAAATATGTGTAGTAATATTTTTTTTCTAATTCCATACAGTGATCAGGGTTTGAACTCTTGCTGTTTTAATGAAGTCTGTTCACTTATTTTGCATCTATGGGTTTCAGAATCCAAATCTGGGTAAAAAGTACTGTTAGCCCTTCTGAAATGTCTCTCAAACATGGAAGCCTAGAGAAAACTTCTTTGGGGTAGAAGGAAGCCTCTGAGATGATCCTTATTTAATATAAATCGTGAGTTGATTGAGACTGAATGCACTCTGTCTTTTCAGAGAGTATCGTCCGGAATACGAGCGTCTGAGAAAAACACTAGTAAGTGTTTTTAGCTATTGTACACCCGGATAGTGTATCTTGGGGTCACTTTTATGCACACAATTGCCTTTATGTTGAGAGGGTCTAAAATTTCATTTACTAGTCATACTCAGTGTGGGAAAACTCCTGTCCTGAAGGAGTCTGCTATCTGCCTTTTTCTCCTACATGTGGTGCAGCATATCTTTACAAGAATAAAGATGTTTTATAAAACACATGTTGTTCACTGCTTTAGTGCTAATATTTGAGCTAATTGTGAGAAAATGATTGGGAAATAGTTTTGTGTCTTCCATTCATAAGGATAGAGAGTTCTTGAAAATAAATTCTTGAGTGATTTGTTGAGGCTATCCCTGTATCTTCCTGTACCAGTGAAGTGTACTGGTTTGACTTAGACAGTAACAGAGACTGATTTGCAGTGCCAAAATCAGTAGCTCTGCTCACCTTGAGTCCTGGCTGTCCAAAGGACAGTTCTCTGCAGGCACAGCTGCACTGAGTTTGGCTTCCTGATGCTTTTGAAAATATTCTAGAAGTCTGCCATACTGGAGGTTGCTGTCCGTGTTTGTCAAAAGTTCTGTGTGACTTTAGTTGTAATGTAAGACCTGCTCGGTGACTTCTGTGCTCTGGCTGGGGGACAGACTGCTGGGTTTGGGTGAGGTTACTTTTCCACCGATGTTTTAAATGTTCTCAGAATCCACATGTAACTCTTTATCTACAGGAGGAAGCTCAAGAGAAACAAAAGAGAGAGCAGCTGGAACACTTGTGGAAGGACATGGGCAGTGTGCGTGTGCAGGGCAGCACACTGGCAGGTACCTCACCAGGAAGATTAAGTTCACTGCAGAAGTTTTCTGAACAGTTCTGAAGAGTTTGCAGTGAGAAGCGCTTCTCTGTTCCCACAGCAAAAGTGTGAAAGCAGCTCCGTGTTAGAGGAGTGGGGCTTTAGTTCCTGTGGGATTGGCCACACTTAGCTCTTCCTGTGTCAGTCACTGGCATGGAAGAAACTCTGCTGTGTGGCTGAAGCAGCAGACATACTAAAAATAATGAAGTACTTTAGAAAAGGTGAAACAGATTAGAATACGGGAAAGCTGTGCTGTTGGCAGCACTGTTCCTTAGTGAGGTATGTGCTGATGAAGTCTGTCCTGTGTCTTTGAGATCCTCAAGCAGTTTTCTGTCCTTTCAGAGCAGGTGTTAATTGCCGTGTTTATGTGCAGATAGGAGTTGTCAGTGTTAACAATACCTTACCTTTAGCAAGCTGGTTTGTGTACAACCATTTCTTTTGCCTTCAAGGACCTGATGATGCTTCTGCAATGGGTCCCTCTGAGCTAATCCTAACACGAGGAACTCTCAATGAAGAGGAAGAAGAGAGGGAGAGTGACACTGACGACATTGACCATGAAGGTAAGGGAATGAGGCCTGAAAGCTGCCCATCTAGTCGGGAAATCCCCTCTGTATTTCATTACCTCGATGGACTGTAAAGACAGCCTAGACAACAAGCAAACATTCAGTCACCTAAATACATGTGTCAGAATCCATAGCAGAGGCCCAGCTGCAATGTTTGGTCCAGGGCTATCACTCTCCAACCTTTGGGAAAGTTCAATTGTAAATTTTCTATTTAAGTAACTAAGACGTGTATAACACACATAAACCGGAGAACTTGTTAGGCTTGGGGCATGCAGTGACCTCTGAACCTGATTGATGCACAGCTGTTTCATCATCTTTTTGACCTTGCAGTTTCTGCCCCTGGCTCTCTTTGCTTTTGCTGTGATTATGGTCTTGGAGCAATCTTCTAAGTTCTTAGAGGGTGTTTTTTCTCTTCTATAGCTCACAGACTTAATCTTCATTCTTTTCCTGTTCCGTTGATGTTTAGAATCACTTATTTCCCTTGCCCTGTAATGTAGCTGAAGATCCAACAGATGTTCTATGTTGTTCTGACTATCCTGACTCTAGCTTTTGTCAGTAACAAAAGTAGAATAGTGCTGAACTGGCGTTTCTTCCCCCAGTGACTGAGGAGAGTCATGAAGAACCAGCCTTCAGAAACTTCATGCAAGACATGCGGATGAAATGCCAGAGTAAAAGCAACCTGAATGAATGAGACCCTCACAAACAGAAAGTTTGGAAGGAGCGGCATAAAGAAACTTGTATGGAACCATGCATGAAGACTTTTATTTGTGAACAGCTTCCTCTGATGGATTTTTATTTCTCTTTCTGCAGTAACTGTTGGTCATGTGAGTTAAAGATCTTGTAGCCAACTGACTTCACGTTTGGCCATCTGCCACTGTGGCTTCATGAAGCTGAAGGAATCAGATAGCAGTTTCTTTTCCTCCGGATTCTTCAGATCTATCTGTTGAGAGCTTAGATCTTGAGCTCTGACAGCATTAGTAACAGCAGCACTGACCGGTCCCCAGAAACACCATTCTTCCATTCACTGTGTTGAACTTTGTCAATCTCCTTACTGTTTGATGGTTTGGTTTTCATTAAATATATTTGATGTACTAACAAATGTGTGATAATAATAGAAGGAGATTTCATTTTACACACTGTTCTAAAGTGAAACTTTCTTCCCTGTGCTTGCAGCCCATCTGTATGGATGCACAGCAAATGCATCCTAATTACATTGTACAGACATGGTGCATGTGCCTCCCAGGAAAAACCTGACTAAGAAAGTTCCCAGGAGTGAAAGTCATAAAAGGACTCCAGCTTGATTTGGCTGAGAACAGAAACACACGTGGTTATGTACTGGCTGCATATATCCTGGGGTCCTGGGGGTCAAAGGTTAGGGGTCAAAGGTCAAAGTACAGGTGACAAAGGTCAGATGTCAGAGGTCAGGGGGCGAAGGTCAAAACTTCTGGTCAGAGGTCGAAGGTCAAGGTTTAAAAGTCATAGGTCAGAAACGTCCAGGGTCAAAGCTCAAAGGTCAGAGTTCAAAGGTCACAGGTCAAAATGTACAGGGTCAAACATCAAGGGTAAAAGGTTGTTATACAAAGGTCAAAAGGTCAAGAGTCAAAGGTCAGGGGTCCGGTCAAAGGTCAGAGAGCAGAGGTTGGGGTCAAAATTCAATGGTTGGAGGTCAGGGCTTTCAGGTTGAGGTCAAAGATCAAAATTCAGGGGTCAAAGGTCAGGTGTCAGAGGTCAAAAGTTCACGGGTCAGGGTGCATAGGTCAAAGGTTGGGGTCAAAAGGGTCAAACGTCAGAGTCAAAAGTTCAGGGGTCAAGGGTAAAAGCTCAGGATTCAAAGGTCAAAAGGCCAAGTGTCAGAGGTCAGAGGTCAAAGGCCAGGAAAAAAGGTCATGTGTCATGAGTCAGGTTGGGGTCAACAAGCAATGGTTGGAGGTCATGGGTCAAAGGTCAGGGTTTGAAGGTCAGGAGTTAAAGGTCAATTGTCAGAGATCAAAGGTCAGGGGTCAAAAGTAAAAAAAATAGGGGAAGAATGCAAGAAGAAAAATGAGCATCATTTTCATGCCTGGAATAAAAATGCTGGAAAAGGGCACTTTTTATTTGATTTGGTGTCACCTCTCCTGTTTCATGGATAAATCGCCATGGTGAACAATGGGAGTCGAAAGATGAAATGCAGAAGTCTTTGATTCCACAGTGGCTTAACTTCTCTTTTCTCCTCTCTTTCAGGCCAGGAAAAAACACTGAACTCAACCCATCTTTGCCAAGTGCTTTGGCATTTGAGCAGCCAAAGCCAGCGAGGGTCCCCCTGGTCCTGCTTGTGGTGTGGGCGAGTCACGGATTCCTCTTCTCCTCTCTGCTGGGATGAACTGCCTAAGGAATGTCATTTCCAGCAGCGTGGTCTTCTGGAAAAGGGGAGAAGGGAAGAGGAAATTTGCCAGAGCTGTGTCCCATCAGGATATGTTTCCCCCTGAGGACAGAGAGTCTCTGGGCTGAGGTGAGATTGCTGGGAGTGCTCTGATGAGCGATCCAGGGAACAGGGAGCTCGGAATTGCAGCTGCTGCTGGAGCCATTGCCTTGCGTCTGCTTAGTTTGTGTCTGTGAGTAGTGGGATTTGTGCTGGAGAGGTGCTGATGGGAAGAAAGGATGGAGTAAATCCGCTCCGGGGACGTGCAGTGAAGGACTGAGTTGCAGGGGAGGGGAGTATTTATAAACCGTGTCTATATTTCCCTGAAACTGGGGCTGGAGCAGCGATTGGAGTGCTTGGGTTTAGCCTGGGCCTGTGAGGAGGAGCCATAAACAACCCAACCGAGCCCCTGAA